>JACBWW010000035.1:3199278-3287300 GCA_020086605.1 Lanius collurio | reverse complement strand
TGGGGCGAGGGGAGGGGGGGTGCCGAGGGGTGCGCAGGGGAGGCGGGAGGGCAGAGCCGCGCTAGTGTTTTATAAATTGTACAATAAAGAAAAAAAAATCTAAGATCTTGGGACTTTATTTTTGCAGAGATGAGAGAAAAAAAAAAACAACAAAAACAAGCAGATAAACGAAAACAAAACAAAACAAAAAACAACAACGAAGCACCTATTTAAATAATCCTCTTTGTGTCCGCTCGGGTTCTCTTTGCGGCGCGTTTCCCGGGGCCGGTGCTGGCGGCCCGTAGCGCCACGTGAGAGCCGGGACCGGCCCCGGGACCCCGCGGCGGGAGCGCCCCCGGCCCCACTCCCCGCCCCGGGCCGCCCCGAGGGTCCCGCCGCCCCCGGCTCGGCGCATTTAAGGGTGCGGACAGGGGAAAGCCGCTGCTGCCCCGTCGCTTTTGTGCGTTTCTTTATATATTAAAAAAAAAAAAAGGCAGAAATGAAAACATTTCAACTTTCCTCCCAGAAGAAACGTGTGCGATGTGACTTCTTCCCACCGCTTGTGCCAGGGGAGCGCTGGAGGGTTCCGAAAGCTGAATTTGGGGAGGGTGGGAAGGGGAAAAACAGAGGGCAGAGGTCCCGCCGGGCTGCGCCCCGCCACGCCGGGGAGGGGGCGAGCCACCCCCGGCAGCCTGGAGCCTCCGCCTCGGTGTGTGCTTGTGATGCCGCAGGTAACCGTGTAATACGACTCACGTCTCCAGTGTGTGTGTCGGGTCTGACTCTTTTTTTTTTCTTCTTTTTTTTCCCCCTCTCTTTTTTTTTTCTTAACTGTTCTGGTTTCAGCCTTCCCAATCATAAAACCAGCATTGTTTGGTCTTGTGAAGAGATTGTCTCCTGTAGAGTCTCTTGATATTTTTTTTTTTTTTTTTTTTTTTTACTTTTTTTTCCAAAGAAAAACCTTTTGTTGTAAAAAGGTGGGTTTTCTGGTCGTCCTCCCCTCCTCTTTTTTTGCCCACTCCCAACTTCACAGTATCAGCACTGTGTGTAACTGAAGGTGCTTTGCCAAATGGTCTGTTGGGGTCTTCTTTTTTTTTCCTGCTCCTTTTTCTTTGTTTGTAAGCCTGTATTTTTGTGCATATGGAATTGTATATCACCGGGTAAAACTGTTCAGATTTGTTTAAATTTATAATCTTAATAAAAAGTCGATTATAAAGTTGCTGTGCCCTTGCTTTCCTTCACCCCCACAGCCCGCTGAAGCCCCTCTCCTGAGCCATCCCTTCCCCGCTGCACCGGGGAGCCTTTGCCGAAACTCCGACACCCCCGCCGTGTATCCCCCCAGCCCCGGAAAAACCCCTTTGTCTCCTCCCCAACACCATCCCGATTCACCCTCTCCCCACACGCATACACCCGCAGCCCCCCCGGCTGCCAGGATGCAACAAAAGCCCCCCTTGGGTCTGGCCGTGCCGCGCAAAGCGAGTCCCAGGTGGGGAAGGGGCCGGCCCTCGGGTCCCCTCCCCGCGCTCCGCGGCGGGGGGAGCAGCCAGGACCCCCTGGCCCTGCCTCGACCCGCACCTGGGCAGCGCCGCCGCCTGCGCGCCCCCCGACGCGCTCGGAAGTTTTTTTTAAGTTGGAGTTTGTTATCGCCGCGCGGGGCCGCTGGGTGGTGCGGGAGGGTTTTCCTTTTTTCCCCCCTTTTTGTGTGTGTGTTTTTCTCCTCCCCTCCTTTACCCCACAGGAACGAGCCGGGGCCGCTCTGCACCCCCTCAACAACTCCCGGCCACCGCAGGAGGGGAGAATTATTATTTCTTTTAACCCTGAGCATAACTCGCAGTTTCTAGCATGCAGCGCAAATCCCGCAGATAGAGCCGTGCCTCTGCCCCCGCACCCCCAGCACCCCCGGGAACACCCCCAAACCAACACACGGACAAAAACCCCCTTCCCAGCCCCGCGCATCACCGCGGGAGCGTAACCGTCCCTCTTCCCGGGACGAGAGACCGAAACCATGGGGATGCGGAGCGGGGAGGGGTTGCGGAGGGGGTCGCAGCCGCAGAGGAGCCGGAGCGCGGAGCCCCCGGCCCGGCTGCGCCCCCGCTCCGCGCCCCGCGCCCGCTCCGCGCCCGCAGCGCCCCCTGGCGCCCGCCGTGGGACCCGCAGCGCCCGGCCGGGCCGGGGGAACGGGGAGGGAGGGGCGGCCCCGACCCCACCGTGGGACAGAGGAAGGGGCAGGGGAGGCCGCGTTGTCCCCAGCCCCCGGCGCTGCTGCCCCCGGGCAGCCCTGTCCTGCACAGGACGCCGCAGGGCTGAGCGCCGCTCCCCTCCCCTGCTGATCCTCCCAATAGCCTCCCCTCAAAAAAAATTACAATTGAGATTATAAGCCCTGTAACCCCCTGTCCAGGTGCAGAGGCACTGCGGGAGCACTGCTGAGCGCACTAGAGCTCTGCGAAACTGGAGCTCGCTGCTTTGACCAGAGGAAATTAACCCATGGGCTCCACCGGCTGCATCCCGCCCCCTTGCCCCGGGAGTCGAGGCTCCCCGGCACGGAGGCGGCTGAAGAGGGGCCCTGGCAGTGGGATTAGCAGAAGCAGCAGCTCCTGCATCCATAGCCCTCGCTGCTGCAACACAATATTTGAGGGAAGTTTTAAAACCCAGGTGCTTCTGCGGACGCCCACAGGTCAGCGTAGCCGGCTGCTGAATCTTAAACCCAAATACTTTTCCCACAGCCCCTGCTCCAGGCAGCCCAGCCAGGCAGGGGAGAGCTCACTGTAGCCCAACAGCCACATGTACACATTCATTACCCTTCCAAACCGCTCCCCATCTCCCAAACCTCGGGGTTTCCCATGATAAAGGGGCCAGCAGCAGGATCCCGTTCCTGCAGAAATCCACCACCCCAGGCGCACCTATCCCTCCAAATCTCCCCTCTCCCAGGGGCAGCCAGCTCTCGCCCGCCTTCACAGTGGAAGTTTCTGGGGCTTCAGTCAAGGTTTCAAAGGCTGGAATTGGCAAAGACGCCTCCGCATCACCGGTACACACACGGGGAGGGGGAGTCGGGGTGCATATGCCACAGGGACACTCAAAAATCCCTGTCACTGAGGAACGAGGAGATCCCACAGCTCCGCGGAGCCGCGAAGACTCACACGCTCTCGGTGGCGCAGTTATTTATTTATTTTAAACGCTGCTACATGACATTTCTCTTCTTACGAAGGCGGCAGCAGCAGAAAGCCCATCACAGCCTCTCCTGAAAGCAGAGCCTGGAAACCAGAGTCTCATCTGCATATTCATAAGTACCTGATAAATTAATCATGATGGCAGAAGCATTCAGGCTAGAAGGGAGGTGACAGGGGAAGGTTGCACCCCCCAACACAAGCCCATCCTCACTCTCGCACACGCTCCTCGTCTTCCAGGCACAAAATGTTTTGATCCCTTCACAAGTCGGCTGAACCCCCTGGGTGCTGCGGGGAAGGGGGCTGTGTCCCCCCAACATCCCGGCAGGCACCCACCACCTCGCCCCCCACCCCTCCGGTCCCTGGCTGCAGTGAGAGATGCTGAGCAGATGGGCTGAAGCAGGGTGGAGGACCCAAAATCTGAGGGAGCTCAACTACCACCACTGCACCACCCAGACGTGAGCTCTGCTCTCATGCCAGCGCCTGTGCCCACCCCAGCTCTGCTCCCAGAGCAGTCCAACGAGCCCCAGGACTGCCTGACCTTTAGCTGATACTAAAGAGTTTGACCCTAAAAATCCTTCCATATCCTCTCTCTCCCCTTAGGGCTCTCCCGGCTGAGGATGAACGGGAATCGGCAGCATTTTGTGCCCAGCAGCCCTAGAGCAGGAACAAGGCATGGAGGGATTCTCTGGAAGGGACAGGTGGATTGTGGCTGGCACAGAACAGCGGGAGGCAGGAGATGGGGAGAGTGAGGGGAGCCAGGGGAGTCCTGAACCGTGCCAAGGCAGAGGGAGCCCGGCTCTGTGCACACACCGCTCACTCTGCCAGCTGCAAGACAGCTGTGGCTTTCTCTTCCCAGTGCAAAATGTTCTCCACAAGCAGATCTGGTGCTTGTGGTGTCCTCAGTGTCACCACACTGAACCCCGTTGGTCTGGGGGAAGTCACCCTACCCCAGGGAGAGATGCTGCCTCCGGTAACAGAGGCAGAAATTCAACCCGAGGCTGGAGCAGCTGAGCCCACCCCACTTTTCCCGAGACCCACCCTCAGCAGAGCGGGCAGGAAGGGCAGAAGGCACTTGGCAGCTGCCTGTAGAACTCAGGAGGGTCCAGATCTCTCTTGATTTCCCTGACCCAGCGGCAATTGCAGAGGTGGCTGCAGGGCTGGGCTGGGCTCACCAACAGCAGAGGGTCAGCACAAACCCCGCACCCATAGGTCACAGCACTCTGCCCTACACCACCAACACCCCATGGGCACTTGGAGGGCTCAGGTCTGGCATTAGGGAGTCATAGATCAAGCCCAGTGGCAAAGCCAGCAGTTCAGCCAAGTCCTCACGCCACTAAAGCAGCTCAGCCTGGAGGAGGATGTCACTGCACATCCAACAGGTCTGTCCGCAGCTGGAGGGACACAGCGATGGAGAACTGACCCTCTCATGTCCCAGACTGCCAGCCCAGCTCCCTCCCAGGTCCCAGGGGAAGGTTGGGCACCCACCCGAGGAAAACCCACCTAATTCCCAGGTGCTGACAGCTGGAGCAGCTCCACCTCCTCCTAAAACACAAGTGCCAAGAACAAGCCCATATCCAATCCCAGCAGCCCATCCCCAGAAGAGCAACTTTGTGCTCTGCAGAACCCAATGCAGGATCTATCTGTCCATCCTTCCATCTGTTGATTTTGAGTCAGATCCCTCCCCTCTCATCTCCCCAGCTTAAACACAAATGAGCAGAAGAATATTTTGGGATCTGCACGTGTTAGCAGATGTTTGTAGGAGTCCCCTGCAGAGAGAGCAGTAGGAGAGCAATGGGGGACCCAGCAACATGGTCGAGAGGCCGCTGCTGTTAGTGGTCTGTTTAATGTCTTGGGTTTGGTCTGGGCCTGGGTAATTAGCACCTGAGCAGTAATTATTCACACATGGCCTTTCTATATCCTGCTTATAGATTTGATGATTAATGTTGCTCCTTGAGTTAAGCCTGTCTTGGATTTACCAGCACACAGTGGGAAAGTTAAGAAAGGCTGTTGTGTGGCAGAAGCTGCTGTCCCTCACATGGAACAGCAAAAACAGCACAATAGAAAAATTAGAGTAAAAAGCACTTTGCACAGAAGCAGCAGCCACTAAGCACAGAGCAGCCATCTCAGCAACACTCTGCCACCACCATCGACGCACGAGGACTCAGTTGTACAGCAGGAGAAGCAGAAAAACTCCCTCAGCCTTCAGAGCACACTGACGCCAAATGATTTGGGGGTTTACTGACACCCCAGAGACACAAGGTGGGCAGAGCTCTGCAGCAAAGCTGGGGTGCACAGACCCCCTCAGCCACCTTTCCATCACAGAAACACAATGAAGGGTCTGCAGCTGGGAAATGGGGAGAACCAGCTGCTACCACTCCACATTGGGACTTACACAGATCAGCCAAGCAAAATCCATAAGCCAGTGGTGGGCTCACCTGCTCTCCTAGGCATGGGCTCCCCTGGTGTCACTGCTGGTCCTGGGTGAGGGGGCTGTGACAGTCCTGGTCACCTGCAGAGGGACCTGGGGTGCTTTGCAGCACTGCTGACCGAGACCCTTGGCGGCTGAGGGCTTCTCCAGCGCTCCTCAGGGCAAAAGACATTTCCAGCAGAGTCACTCTTGGGGATTTCTATGCCAGGCAGGCAGGAGCTTCATCGATGATCTCAGCCAATGCCAAACAGCACATGGAGGTTGGCGTGGAGTGAAGGAGATGGCCAAGTCCTGAGGCAGAGGAGAGGTGCCCTGGCTCCTTTTCCTCAGGGAAAACAGTGAGTGACTCCAGGTCCTATAGATAAAGGAGCAGAGCACAGAGGAGGAAAGCCCTCCCCAAAGCCTGCTCTTATCCTCACTCCTGGCCCCATCACTGGTCCAGCTGAGCAGAATCACCTGCCCCACACCTGCAGGGAATGAGAATGAGAATTAACCCCATTTTCTGCCCAGAGGAGGCAAAAGGGTTTTTCCTGGGAAACTCCCACATCCACGATGCTGCTGTAGACCATTCCTCCTCCCTGCAATCCTCTTCCCTTTTCTGGGACTGAAGCTGCCTCTTCTTGCCTGGCTGGCAGATCCCCCATCAGGCCAGATCCATGTGTTTTCCCTTCATACCTGATGTCCCAAACTCGTGAGGACTCCCATGTACCAGAGCACAGCATCTGTACCATGCCCCTGTTCCCACCTTTCCCACGTGGGAAGCTCCAGCAGACACTTCATGCCCCCCCTGGGCTCAATCCCAACAGATAGGAGCAGTTTTGGGGCAATCCCACCCCAAATAATCAGGTCCCTGATTATTTCCACACTTCCATTCTGGGAGCTTGATTTCTAATAAACAACCCCCAAAGCAGTGCTTTCTCTCTCTTTTCCTCACCAAAATGAGACTTTTGCATTGAAACATGTGAAGCTGCATTTTTTTCCCTCCCTTTTTCCCCAGGTTTTGCAACATGAAAGTGGATGTTGATGTGAATGGAATTTTGAAATTGGAGACAGGGAAGTTCTGTGCTGGGAGGTGACTGTTTGCTCACAAAATCGCCCTTTTTCAAGCTCCCCAATGAAATTCTGCACAATTATTTTTGTCTCCTCCTCGCCCAGCCAGCCTGGTGCCCCGCACTGCTCCTGCTTTTGTTTCTCCTCTTCTCCCTGGTGAGGATGAACAAAACACCAACCATTGCCCATGCCCACTCCTCCTCCTCCTTTTCCTCCTCCTCCTCCTCCTCTCACGGCTGCCAGCACAGCCCGGTACTGCCCGCCTGGCAGAGTGCTCAGGATTCGGGGATATTCAGGAACTCCCCCCCAGCAGAGAGCCAGGGCTGGTTGGATGCACAGATCAGGGAAGGGCATTCCAGAAACTCACCCTTCTGTTTGCTTTGGTGCTGGAGAGCAAACACCAGCCCAAAGTACGTGCAAAGGGACAGGCTTCACCCTCACCAGCCCTGTGCTGATGTGAGGCAAGGGAAAGCTCTGCAGACAGCTTCCAGCAGGACTCAGGCTGGGATGTGGGATGAGCCTGTGCAGGGGTAAAGCAGAACCCAGGGTGTCTGGGGAACTCTTAGGGCAAGAGGAGAACCCCCACATCCAGGCTCTGTGTCTGCTCTCTTCCATGGCCCATCTCCCCGCAGCTTGTGGTCCCCACAGCACCGTGAGCATCCCAGCTCTTCCACTCCCACATGAACCAGAAGGGAAAAGGGCTGAAAAGCTCCAGAAGCTGGGACATGGAAACCCCAGGCTCGGTGGGGCTGTGACCTCGGCTCAGTCACATGAGACGTGAGGGGGAGGACTGACCCTCCAGTTTCTCCCCCTGGAGTAACCACTGGATTAATTCAGCCTTAGGTTGTTTCAGGAGCAACTTACATCAAGAGATCTTTCAGCTTGGCCGGTCAGTGCCTGCAGGGTCAGACACTGCCTCCAGCTTAAACCTGGGCTCGAGATCTGTTGTGTCTGGAAAATCCTCAGGTTTTGGAGCACATCTATAAAAAAAGGAACGCTGTGGCCATCCAGGCTCTTCCCCTTCTGCTCATGGACCATGGAGACCACAGGCTTCAATCTGGTGGGAGGAGAAGAAGGGGAGCCGAGTGCCAGCCAGGGTGGATCAGCAATTCCCACACGGTGCTCTGGATACGGTGTGATCTTCTTTCTTTGTGCCATGATCCTCACCACAACAGGCAGTGACCACAGCACCCAGATGCATGATTGGGGTAGGGACAATAAGGGGTGCAACCAAAGACTGGCAATGGAAATGCTGCAAGAGGGAGGATACCTGGTCCCTCTTACCCCAATTTCAAATTTTCCTTGGTTTTGGTACCTCGGGCTGCAGTAAATAGGACCATACCACCAGGCTGGGCAGAGGGGACACACAAGGAGCTGCTGGAAGCCAACCCATGCCCAGCTCCCCAGATTTCATCCTCCTGATTTATTTCTGTCACCTCATGCTCAGATTCACTGGGTTTGTACAGCAGGATGGTGTTTTTATCCTTGCTCTCCAGGTGGGAAAGGGAAGCAGTGTCCTCAGGTAGGGTCACAGCAGGGCTCCATGTGGAGCAGTCAACTGAACACACAGATCCCAGATCCATCCCAAGCAGTGGCAGCTCTCTCATGTATATAAAATTTATGTTTGACTCTATTCCCAGGGATTCATCTCCCATCTTTCCCCTTTAATTATAAAAATTAGTAGGTTTGAGGTATATTTGAGGGTTTTTCTTTTCCTGTGTTGACAAAGTGCAATATTTGATGACTCTAACCCCAAATTCTCTGTGTCACAGATACCCTAACAATTATAAAATACTTCCAAGCTCGCTCCATAAACCCCTTTGCTGTTGCTATTAGTATGCATTAACATTTTATTGGTGTTACAGGATGAAACATCCAGTCTTGCAGCTCCAGTGGGCTTGGGGATTTCCAGCATCCTGCAATATGTATCCGTGCAGAGGAAATTAAAATGTGGATGGATCAGCAAGATACAGTCAAATCCTCTACAGTAATTTGGAGAAGACTAAACTCTGGTGCTAGTGGAGCATATTCCAAGCTATCTAATAGAGAGTTGATGATCTCTGTAACAGCCTTTTTGTAAGTTTTATTCTTGCCTACAAGGGAATTTTTTCAAAGGGGGTATGTAATACCTAAACTAATATTTTAAAGGTATATGCTCTAAACACAGAAAAGTAGGGCCCTGTGCAGAACAGTCCCTTCCAATGATCAGCCAGTACCCAATAAAAGAATACACTCCTGTATCTTACAATCTAGCTGGAATTTCTAACCAGCAAACCAGTTATTTCTCTAGAGTTTGTATCATCATAGGATGCATAAATTCTTAGGAATATTGTCATGCTTTGCTCTTTTAGCCACAGTACAACACAGATATCCTTTAACAGCATCAGCACCTGAAGCCTGAAGTGTTGTGTCTACCCAACAGCTGTTGGAGCATGGTGCTGGTGTCCAACATCACATACTTCACCATCTCAAAAAAACCCCAAAACATTTCCACACATAAAACTGTGAGGATTTCATGTCCAAATGCAAAATCTGGGTACCTTGACTTGTGCAGTGCAGTCTGCTTGGGTTTATCTCTCCCAGGTGCCTTAAAACACAGGAGAAGCAATAAAGAACTGAATGTCTACTTTCTCTCCTTCCTCCATTAATAGGGTCAGCAAAACCTTAATCTACTTTCAAAAAGGAAGGAAAATGTGCTCAGGAGGACTTAACCCCACACCTTAGTGCCCGCTGGGTTGGGCACTGCAGCACCCCTCCTACAGGACCCCCCTCCGGAGGATTTTTTGTTTCCATGGGTATGACCACATCAAGCATTAAGGAACCCAAATTCTAATGAGGGATTTCGATGTTATTTATTATCTGTGTTACAGTTGCAACTGGGAACATGGGGAGGGACTCGTTCCAATTTTAGCGACAAATGCATTAATGCCCTGCATAGAGCCGGCCCATGTAGACATTCCCAAGCCCAGGCTTTTTATAGCAAGCAGAAGCAACCACTCCACCCCCAAAAGGCCTTTTCTAACCTCCAAAAACTGCTCACTGCCTTGTGCTCCTCAGAACGAGCCTATCTCCAAGCTGATGATGCTCGTCACGGTTCAGCCCTCACTGAATCTGAGGTGGAGACAGCCCTTTTTCAAGTTGGCTCATCCTAGTTTGAAGTTTGGCACCATTTTACAAGACCCTGTGTGTTCCCAGGATGTTCAAGGTGTTTCTCCAATGTCAATGGGAAGAGTGCTCATCCACTGAAGGGGAAGCAAAGTTAAAGGATGAAGATATGTCCTCTTGGCTATTAGAGCATGAAACGACCTCCAAAAGCCCTGTTAAATTCTACATCTGAGCCAGGAGAGTCCTTGTTGAAGCAGCAAGAAGATTCTTGCAAGCTTCTCAACCGTACAAGGCTTCCACCAGCATATTGGCAGCGGGAGAGTCCAGGTTACTTTAGCAGTTATCATTAACAACAAGTTTCTCCTTCTCCGACTCATTTCTGCCTCCTTCCTTCTCTCAGGAAGCCAGCACAGTTGCACAGACACAGTGCAGAGTCCAGGGCTCTTGTGTGGTTCAGCACCAGGTCTTCAGGGTACAAAGTGTATCTTCATCTTGGCAAGTGCCCGCTCAGATGTTACAGGTCCTGCTGTGGGGGCTGCTTTATTCACTCGCAGGATCCCAGCACTGCACGGTGGAACTGAGCCACACGCCAGGGACAAGTTAATACAGCAACAATGACGTTAAGTAGTTCTATTTTTTATTGTTACTTCTATCTCCACATGAGGCTGCTTCACTCAACCCTTACTTCATCACTGGCTGCCACGAGCAATCATTTATAAAGGAGGGCTGTGAAGGAAGAGACAGGGCAAGGCTGACGGCGATTTGCGAAACGCACCCCGCACAAAGGCAACAGCTGCTAAACAGCAACACAAACTGGCCTATGTATGGCAACCCCAAAGAGCCAGCTCTGAAAGCTGAATTTTAAAAAAATGGCTTGGTCAGTGGGCTGAGGAGGAAGATGGCCAGAAACCCACGCTACGTCTGCTTCCCCCTTCACTGCGCGTCATGTTTGCCAAGGGACACATTCAAGACAAATTCAAGTGCCTTCAAAGAAAACATTTGTGATCCAAGATGACATTTCTGCTCACCATCCACCCTCCACACTGCTGCTGCTTTTAGCAACACACACTCACACAGTTGGCCTGTGTTGATGGAGAAGATATAACCGAGACAAGAAAAGGAGCATTTGCTAAGCACAGCTATGCTACCTCCAACCACTTGTGAGAAGGTCCAGGTTTAATTTAATCCAGGTCTATTATAAATCCAACAAAGCTGCTGAACTACACTGATGCTGGAAGTCCTGAGTCAGCTCCTACAGCAGGACAAGAAAAACATCTGAAGAAAAAGGTTGCAGTTCTCACTCTGCCTCAGAAACAAGGCTCAAACATCCTTTGGTTATGAGAGTCTCTGATCTTCAAGAGGTATTTGCTGGCCTGGGATCAGGCTTTGCACATCACCTACCTGCCAAATCCCAGCTGGGATGGGGGCTGGACACAGCAAAAAGGTTAATAAATAAACCGTACAATACAACAGAAAGACACCTTGGAAGGACACAAAAGACAGACTGGATGTACTTGATCATGCAGTTAAATAATGAATCAATTTTGGTGCAAGCACGAGGTCAACCACCGACATGGCAAGTGCTTCCACAAGGCCTCTTGGCTTTGCTGGCTCTGCTCCCAAAGCAAGAGCAAACCCAGTCTGAGAGAGACCAACAGAGTCACCAGTGCAAAACACAGAAACTTTAATTAAACCTACAACACGAGGGGAGGTGGGAAGTGCTGCAGCCCCTGGTGCTGCCCCGCGCATGGGCAGAGGAGCTGAGCCCCTGGGGGATGTTGCTGGGAGCAGGAGGGAGGCAAAGCAAGTGGCTGCCACATGATGGGGGCACATCCCAAGCAGGCTGATAAGACTCAAACGAGAAGTGGCATCCCAAAATCCCCAGCAGGACAGATGTGCACATCTGGGCAAGCAACAAACACAGAGCTGTGCGTGAGCCTCCTCCCTCCGCCCCCACAGGTCTCAAGCCCAGAGACACTGTCCCTAGGAGCAATGCTGCAGCTGCAGGGGAAGGAAGCACCTCTCCACCCTATTTTGGTGCTGTATTCCACATTCCTGGAGTCCCTCCCATGTATCAATGTTAGAATTCCTACCCAACCTTTTGCATGGCAGCCTCATTTCCACAAGACGACCCAGAGAGATGTTTTCCCAACCCTCGGGCAGATAAAGAAAACCAGATACTTTTGCTCAGCCATTGCTGGCCAGGTGCTTCACAGTCATTTAAAGCATGGGGACACCTGCCAAAAGACACAGCAATGTGAGGGGACACAGCTGGAGACACCATGAGTCTCTGCTCCAGGCACAGGCTGCTCCACTGAAGATGGACTCATCAAGTCCCAGCAAGCACACAGATTTCCAGCAACATTCCAGGAGTGGATCCATTTGGAAAGCCAAGACAAAACACACCCCACTTAGGAGTAAAATAAGACTTAACCACAGTCTTCCATTTTCATTTAAAATACAAGTTTATAGAGTTGTTTCAAGCAGGTCAAAGACTCCTTGTCTCCCACCTCCTGCCCAGGGCCAAGCCAAGAGCAGATAGGACAGCTGCAGGGCCAGAAAGCTCTGCTTCAGCTCTGTGGACATTTCACCACCTCATAACTTAGACTCTTTTCTTACTCTGCTTCCCCTAAGTGCCTGCAAGAACCTTTATAAGATGGAATGAGTAGGTCTGTCAAAAATAATTAAAAAAAAAAATCACAACCAGGTTTCTTCCCCCTACCCCAGCAGTAAAGCAGTGGAACAGCAAAAGCTGAGCAGCCTGGCTGGGGGCAGCCCCTCCATGGTCTGCAGAAATGCCAGAGAAAGGATTCCTGCTGCTCCTGATCCCCAGCAAACACCAGTCCAGAGCCCTGTCTCTGCCACACCCAGCCCGGGAACCCCAAGAAGAAACATCCCCACTGCAGCTGCAAAGCTGTGCACCACCTTGGTCAAGACCTATGGACAGACAGCTCATCTCAAAACCAGCACCAGCCCTTTCTGCCCTCCAGTGATGCTGCCGGTGTGATCCAGACCATGTGCCTTCAACACACTGCTGCTGGTGGCACTGCAAGTGTGGTCCCTCTGCCTGAGATCCAGCACAGCAACACCAGCAGGGAAGGACAAAGGGAAAGAGCTTTTTCCAGGTATAACCTGCTGTCCTGGGCTAGTTACGGTTTTTGTTTCCAGCACGAGTATATAAATGCATGACAAGCTGCATGCTGCCCCCTCATGCTGCCTGTGCTCCAGGGATGCCCCCCTTGAAGCGCTGGGGATCCTACTGCTTCTTGGGGAAATCCCTTTGCTATGGGGCTGTCACTACAATTTATGACCAAGCAGGAGCAACCACTGTCACCTTGTGCCACTGAGGCCAGCCCAGCCCCAGGGCAACAAAGCACAGGGAGTGCAGAGGGCAGGTTGGACCCAGGTATGGATATGTGTGAATGTGTCAGGGTTTGTGCCAGTGAAGAGGGAGCCTGAGCAGTGTCTTTGCATAGCTGTTTCCACAGAACTGGGTCCCTCCAGGGACCTTGTCTCCAGCTCCAGAGCCAGCTCAGACCCCCCCAGCCCAGAAGGTTCCCAGCTTCACCCGAGAGAAGAGGCGCTAGTGGGAAAGGAAGACCCAGGAAACCTTGCAGAAGAGGTCGAGGGAGGGTGCTTTCCTTACCCAGAAAAAGGGAGAGACGGTACCCTGGGCTTCCACAACCCACAGACATTCCCTACAACTCCCTTTTCCCATTTCAGACCTCCTGTGCAGGCAAGAGCTGGCTGATACAGACACACACAGGCTCACACCTCACCCCGTGCAGTGGTTTCCCAAAGCAAACAGCAACAGGAAACTCCAATGAAATTCAAGAGGGAAATTGCAGTTACCACTGCCCAACACATACACACGTGCCTTCCTCCCCTCCCCACCCCTTTCTCTCGGGAAGCAAAGCAGAGGGCAGCCCCTGCTCAAACCCATCCCCATGCCCAGCAGTCATGCAGATGTGGCACAGCGGAGCAGCACGGCCCTGTCTCGGCCGCTGGCGAGACGTCCCCAGGGTGAGGACATGCAGGAGGAGCTGCTCCAAGTCCCATCTCCCGTGCCAGGCCGGCGAGTGCTTTGGATCTGTGGTTGCCAATGAGGATGTGCAGGAATGGATGGGCTGGGTGGTGAGGAGGGGGTGAGGGGAGGAGGAAGAGCACTGCGCTGTGCCTCCGCTGCCTCGACTCCTCCTGCGGTCTCCTTAAGATGTCACAGGCTGGATGGGGAGCAGGCTGCCGAACTTAAAGTGCTGGATCACAGGAAACTTCTCCAGGCACTGCAGGAGGGGAAATAAAGAGAGGTGAATTCAGGAGACATTTCCACCTTACACACACAGCCAGAGCCACATCCTGCCCGCAGGGTCAGGAGACAGTGAGTTCAGGGCCACTCAGCTCAGACAAAGGCAGAGAATCAGCCCCATGTCTCCCCCTCCACATTCCAATCAGGCTTCTCAAGCCGGTAGCACTTCATAACTCCATCCCTTTCCCTTCAGCCAGAGTCTTTTTCTTACTGAAATTCAGGCCTGGAGCATGAGCAGAAGCAGCATGTCTATGTCAGCAGCTTTCTCCCTCACCACTCTCCTTGCTCAAACTGATCTCTTTGAAGAGCTTCACCCTACAAACACTAAGAACTGCAGAATCCCCCAGGGCAGAAAGAGTCTCTATCCCCCTGGCCAGTGCCCACACTCTGGGTTTGAGGCACCATTCTGCAGCTGCAAGGCACTGCCCAAACTGCATTCCAGACTCCCAGGCCTCTGATGGACAAGCACCAGTGAGTTTGCTGCCATAGTCTAAGACACGATCCTATTTCCAACAACCCCTCACCCCTGAAATTCCCACCTCCCACTGCAGAGGAATGGATCACACGTCAGTCACATAGGTCCACTACAAGGCAGATTAGCTCAGAGCTACTTCCTGCAGCTACACCCGGGCTCAGTGTGGGATGAGCAGGGCTGAGAGGGCACAGCCCCTTCCACTCACCAGCCCAACTGCAGGAAGGTCATGGACTCTGCTCCATAACCATGTCAGAGTTTGCCATCACTCACCTGGCAGAGCCACTCAGAACTCTGGTTTTTGAGTCACTGCAGACTCAGACTGCCCAAACCTCACAGAGGACACAGAGCAGGCTCGACTCCATCACAGACACCTCAGCAGTGCGTGTTCACCAACCACAATGTGGTTACAACTCTCTACAGGAAAGAGTCTTGTGCTCTCCATGGGGCCAAACTGGACTCATCGCAGCAAGGGAGACTCTGGGGCTGGAGAGGAAGCTGTGTGCTGCAGACAGCTCTCACCCCAAGGCAGGACTTGGGCACAGGCACCCTGCCCTCGTGCTGTCATCATGGGCAAGGGGGAGGATTTGTGCTCAGAAGCCCAGGCCTACAGTAACCCTTTTGGAGCCAAAGGTCAGGCAACTGGTTCCAAGCACAAGCACACTGGAGCCAAACCAGTTTGGAGGTGGTGAAAGTACAGCACGGCTGTATCCATTCCTGGGGAATAATAGCCAGGCAGAAACCCACAAATCTCCACAGCAGGGCACCAAGGAGAAGTAAGTCCTGAGAGCATCGGGGCACGTCACCTTCAAAGCTTCCTAATGCTCAGAGCTGCTGCCATTTCTCCACACAACCACTTAGACAAAATCTCAGAGGAAGCAGGGCTGGGTAACAGGGGCATGAGGGGAGAGCAGAGAGAAATGAACACCGGAGATGCTGACAGCTAGAAATGTCAGCCCAATTAGCTCCAAGGAGTCCCATGGAAGACCAGACTGGTTTGGGCTCCAGATGAAGAGACCTTACCACCAGTGGGAAGAATAGGTATCCCTTCCATGTAATACACTGCCAGCTCAAGAACAGACAAGTCCTATATCCAGAAGGACTAGCACAAGTTTACTGGATTATCAAATGTACCAAGCGACAGGGCCCTCCTTGCTGTGGAGGAAACTGTATCTAACACTAGTTCAATTTCAGGCTTATTTCTTCTTGACACCATCTTGATGACACTGAAGGTCTGCTTGGAACTCAACTGGGGAGTAAATTCATGCACCAAGTCCAACCTTTAAAGATGGAACTGGAACTAGATTAGTTACAATGGAAAGTATTTCCTGACTGACTGCAGAGAAGGAAAGGTCAGGAGACTCAAAAGCAGGCTCAGGGGAAAAACATCAAGGCTGCTACTTTTACCACACTATTCTGCCCACTTCTTCACTTCTTCACTTTGATGGAGAGAATAAGAAAAGCCCTTGGACTTTCAAGTGAACATGTTTTCACCCATTATATTATAAATACACACATTCAGGATTTCATAAACACACAGAGCTGAAGACACATTGTCTTCAGTCTACTGCTCATCCACCCTGGAGTGCCTGGGTCCAGACCACAGCTCCAGGACACATGGACAAATGTGAGCTTTCTGTCAGCTGTTTAAATTCATCCCATAGAGGAGACAGAGAAGAGATAAAGCCTCTGGAGTGCTTTTTAAATGAACTAGGTCTGGGGCCCGCCCCACTCCCACCAAGTGGGATTTCTCCTGGTCTGTTTCCAGCAAGTGACCCCATCCTCTGCTGCTGCCTCCACTCAATCCTGGTCAGCGCCGTCCAGCACCCAGTGCTTTCCAGCCACCCCAGGCGTGCTACAGAGCTGGAGCCTCCAGGTGAGTGTCTGGTGTCTGATTTCACCTGATCTAATTGCAATGGGTGATCAGAGGGGCAGGGAGAAGGGAGGGGAAAACAAATAAAACCTGAAATCTTGCTCTCACCTTCGCCAGTTAGACAAAGTGACACCACAACCCCAAACCTTCCCTCTCTTTGCCATCACATGCCCGAGGCTCTGCCACAGAAGCTGCCTGCCTTGAGCTGGACAAAGACCCATGCACCTGATGGGTGTTGCTGATGTCTCTTCTGCTAATGCTGGCAGTGGCTAATTCCAGAAAGACTTCATTGGTGGAAGCTACACAGAGAGCAGAAATATGCTGGGAGCCAGCAGAAAAGAGACAAGGTCTGCAGCAGTGACTTTGAACCTGGCCTGAGACACCCAGATGGATTCAGTTTGCAAAGGATGAGGGTTCAGTGACTCCTAACCTTGTGTCATTCCCAGAAAATTAGTCAAAGAGATCCTCTAGTTGCAAATGTTGGTGTAACCTGCAGGGCCAGGCACACCATAACTGAAAGCTCTCCCCAGCCATGCTACCATGTCCACATCCACACCCCTGTCATCTCCCAAGCCAGGCAGGAACAGGCTGAGCAAGCGACAGAGTAGAAAACTCCCCAGAACAGATTATATCTAAAGATATATCTGTTGTAAAGAACACTGAGGACTCCTAAACAGGAGTGTCCCTTCTCCTTTGCCCATCCAGGTGAACACAGCTTCCATGCCATGCCAGGAGAGGACAACACTGCACAAGGATCATGTTTTTAGAATTAGTCCTTTAAGACGTACAAATATTATTTGAAGCAAAAAAATAAATTTAAAGCTCTTTTGTTGACTCAATGTTTTTTACACTTTAGCCTAAATTAGTATCGTTACCCTTCCCAGCATTTTTTGCATTCTCCCTTTGACACAGCTACATCTCACATATTTCTAGAAACCTACCAGTACTAGATCCAGCATTTTCACACAGAAAGTAACTTGCTACTCAAAACAGATTAAGGCCTTCAGAAAAGATGATGTCTTGGGTGCACGCAGAAGAGCCAAAGAATGTCCCAGTCACCAGAGGATCCCTGAGCTGTGCTGTCTCCAGCCAGGGGACAGGTAGATCTGCCAGCACATGGTGGCCCCAAAACATCAGTGAATGTGTGCAGTGCACTGTGGGCTCCTCACTGCCAAGCTCCTCTAGCCATGTACAGGTGGGAGCAATCATGGCACAGGGCATGTGGGGCACCAGGCAGGAGCACCTGAACATGCTGGGGAATGTGGGATGCCAGTGGAGTACCCAGCTTGTGAAAGAACTGATCCAAAGGAAAGGAAGGACCACAGCAGGGCTGTTGAGGCAGTAGCAGACCACACTGAAGCTCTAGGTTTTAGAAGATTCATGTTTCACTTTAAAGGCACTCACAGTGCTGTGGTCCTCCCTTCAGACCCCTCAGCTCTCATATCTTAGCCTCCAGCTCAGGGTTTTCTAGCAGGCAGTGTCTCCAGCCCCTGTGATGGAGCTGCAGCCCAGGGACACTCCTCTCTCCAAGGAGCAGCCCGGAGCACCCCTCCCAGGAGCAGCCGAGGCGAGGGGGTCAGCCCCCAGCCCCACTTCTCCTCTTTGGAGGCTGGGAGGAAAACTGAGCTGGGGGCGGAAGGAGCCAGTGGGCCTGGGAGTGACACCTCACAGATTAGAGAGGTATGTGGCCTGGAACCTAAACACAGGATGTGCAGTGCAGAGGAAGGGCTGGGGGAGGGAGCAGCCGCTCAGCACAGTTAACCCCTTTGTGCACTGGGCCTGAGCAGAGCTGCCTACAGAGCCTGTGTGTCCCAGCTCCAAACAGGAGCACAGCTGACAACAGCAGCACTGCAGGGTGTGGGATTAACTCCTTCAGGCACCACCAGGTCTCCCCCAGTGCCAGGAGGGAGTTGCACCATCCCTGCTCCTCCAGTGCTTTAGTGCAGCCAGTGCGTCCTGCGGAGCCAGCACCATTCCCTCCAGAGGCCCAGATGTGGCGGTTCCTGTCCTGCTTCCTCAAATCCAGGGTTAGCTTCAGCAGGAAGGAAGATAAGGGAGAGCCAAAACTGCCCAGTTCTCCAGGTCAGGGTTCGCCAGGAAAGCCTGGGGCAGCGCCAGCAGAGCTGGTGGGTGGAGAGTTGCCAAACCAGGGAGGTGGCTGTGGCCTCACTGGGTTGGCACACAGCACAGATGGGGCTTGTAGAAAGGGTAAATCAGTAAGAAGCATTCAGCCTGCTCTGGGGCTCTTGAAACATGGGATAGTAATTTATAACAAGTTTCCTCTAGCTGGTAAAATAGTGATGGACCAGAAGAACAAGCAGGTCAAGACATTGGCCCTAATTTGGAGATCTGCACTTGCACTATGGTAAGACAAGACATGGCAAAAGTCATGTTTACAAGGAATGGCCACTTTGGGATTGGTTTGGGGGCAAAGACAAGTTTCCTCCTAGGCCAGCAGCACCTGAATGGCCAAGGGCTCCCAAGCCACAGTCCACAAGGAGTAACAAATGGCTGTGATGGGGTCCCCATAGCTGGAGCAGCACAAGAGCTGACCCATGGTGCTGTGGAAGAGAGGTGTGTGTGGCCGAGCAGCCTCCCCTGCCCACAGCACTCACCTCTGCCTTGTACATGCGGATGAGGCCCTGGTTGACCTTGGACCAGGAGGGCACGGCGCTGATGTTCCAGAGCTGGTTGGAGTGCTCGGCAAAGGGGCCTGTCTTCATCTGAAAGAGACCCAAGCACAGGGCTGAGGGAGCCGGGCCAGCCAGGAAGCTCATGCACCAGCAGTGACTCACGCTCACACTCTCTCCAAGCAAACATTCCCACCAAGCCCAGTGACCCACGCACCAGCCACCTCACTGCGTCTTCCCTCCCTCCCTCCATGCTCCCTCTGGCTGTGGCCACATCATATGAAGCCGTGGCAATCCAGCTCCCCTCCTTCCCTGATAAAATTAAGCCTCTTCCTACCACACTTTCCTAATCAGACCTCCCTCTGCACACCTCTCTTTTAATGACTGCATTAAAAAAGCCCCGCATAAGTCCCGTTCTCCCCCCAAACAGAGCTTGGCTTAGTGCTGTTCCTATTCTACCCAGAAACCTCCCAGTGCAGCACTGCTGGGCTTTCCAAGAAAATGACTCACTCTCCATTCAGATCAACAACAAGCAGCAGCGACAACCGTAGCTGCCTTCCCTGAATACAGAGGGCAGTGCAGGTTGGCAGCAGCTCTGTGTCCACAGCCCACTCCACACCTGCCTCTAGCTGAGGAGGGCTCTAGGAGAAGCAGGAGGGGACACGCTCCCCAAACTAGCTCCAGAGCTGTGAGCTGCTGGCTTGCAGCAGACGCTTACTTTTTTTTTATTTTTTTTTTATACTCCACTGTTTCTCCTCCCAGGGTGGGGGGTTTGGAGGAGGGAGGGCAGGAGGGAAGCTGCAATCAGGGGCAGTTACATGTAGATTCCCTGGGCAGTTGTCTCTCCTTCTCCTCCATGAACAAAAACAGACCCTCAGGGAGAAAAAGAAATACAACACAGCCACTCTGACTGAGCGAAGTTCCCATGACATCAGAAACCACAAGGCCGAAGCTCACGCTAAAGAGGAGCGTGGGGAGAGAGGAATCTCTTGGACTCTCATTCCTGACTTGGGGCTCGAACAACTAACCCCTTCCCTCCACGCACGCACAGGCCTGGAGAGAGGGTGGGAAAAGCGCCTCCAAACAACCTCCCTGCCCACTAAACAAGCAAGCAAGGCCAATCAATCTGCTTTGGGAAAATGCTGCTGCCTTTCTGCAATGCCTGTGTGACACCAGTCTGCAGCAAAGAAAGAAACAGAGAGAGAGGGTGGGGGGACCCAAAAACCCCACTGCTTGGAGGGTGATGTGCTTCAAACCCACTGGCCTTGGGGGCTGGAGCAGCGGGGGAAGTGGGTGTGCAGCTCTGCCTGGTGCCAGGAGAACGCGGGTGCATCTCCACTTCCCCTCGGAGGCTCCCGTGAGCTGGGGGATGACAGATGAGCTGCTCCCTGTCCCCTCCGCCACACGCTTCCCTCGTGGGTCTGAGATGAAATGTGCACACACACAAAGCACGGCGCTCCCTGGCAGTGCCAGCGCGTTACCCAGCACAGGATTTGGCACCGGTGGGCACCCAAAGCAGTGGCTGCCAGGGAGCTCCGAGCCAGGTGGCTCCATCAGAGCCTCCCCTCTCCTCACGGGAGATTTGGCTACCTGGGTTTTGAAGCCAAACCTTCCGCCAGCATCACCACCCTTCTTAGGGGCACACCTGGCATCAGCCACCACCATTCCATTCTTCTCCCCTTCCCAAGCCAGAGAGCACAGAGGAGGCAGGCACAGCTGGCCAGTCCCACGCTCGTGCCTGGCACAGCCACCACTGTGGCCCTCCTCACCCAGGACGCCCATCGAGGGATGGCTTGGCTATGGTTTCAAGCTGGGGTAGGAAAAATAAGAGGGATGAGAAGGGGAACAAAAAAAAATCATCTCCTTCCAGCCACAAAGGGCAAAGAGGGAGAGCTGGGGGGGAGAGCAAGAGGCAGCAAGTGTGCTGCAGTCCCGCAGTGACCCCAGGGGAACGGAGTGAGTCAGAGCAGCCATATTGAGCAGGAAATTACTCACAGACGCGGCGTTCCTGCCTCTCGGTTCCCAAGAGAATCGGCCTTTTGTAAATGGTTCCTCTGTCAGTGTAGGGGGGAGGGGGACGGCTGAGGCCGTGCTTTCCTGTCAGCTCCTTCCCTTCCAGCAGAAACCCGAGCCCTCCCTTCCCAAATTTAGAAGCCAGATTGAAGCTTGAAAATCCTTCTGCCTGCCCTAAGCTCTCAGAGGAGCATCTGGGCAAGTGCACCGATCCCCCAGAACAGCTGGGGTGTACCCAGCTTCCCTCTTCTGCACACACACAGGCAGCCCTGCACCACTGCCCTCCACAGCCCCTGTGCTGTGGGCACCAGGGATGCTCCCAAACCCTCCTCATCCTCACACCTTCAGGTACCACACACCCCCATTTGGCAGGCAAAAGCAGCAGCAGGGGAACAGCTCGAGTGCCAGCCAGCTCTGCAAACCTCATCCTGTTCCAGAACCACGTGTTCAGGTCCAAACCCACCCTGCAGATTTTCCAACATCAGGTCAGCTCATGCGAGATTCAGTGCCATGCCTGGGCACTGCTCTGAGGAGGATGCCATGGTGGGCTCAGCCTGGACATCATCTTGCTGCTGCTTTAAGAGCCTGGGGTTTAAACACACACGTGGCAAACACCACAACAGCGTATATTCATATTCCTGAAACATCACCTGGGGGCTGAGAGCAGTATCTGCTCAAGAGAATATTCTCTCAGTTGACAGAAAACAACCTTTCTCAGTTGTAGTCTGAAACAAAACCTGCTCTCATGTTGGTAAAATGTACCAGACTCACCATGGGAACTGCTGTGGTGTTTGTTACATGTTTAACACCTTTAAAGGAGAGCTGTTTCCAGATGACAAGCTCAGAAGAAAATCATATCGTTCATTTATTAAATTCTTTAATCCCTTCTATTTTTTTTCCCCGCTGTTTTGTTTTGTTGTTGATTTTGGAGAGAAAGCATTTGGAGGGCACTGAGGCTGCCTCACCCCCCCTAGTGGCAGTCACAGCCTTCCTGGGCGCTTGGGAGGGAAAAACCCAAGTTTTAAAACGAAAATCTTCATAAAAATGAAGCAGTATCCGCATGGGGATGCATTGAATACACCATAGATTTGGTAATGCAGGTTGCTGCCGTCCTTTTCAGCTCACGGCAGGAGGGCCAGGAGGGCTCCTTGCCACCAGGTGGCACTGGGGAACTCGGAAGAAACACCGAATTCCATGACCCACAATAAATGTTCAGAAAAGGAACTCAAATCACTTATTTGAAAAGCCTACTAAAAAATCTGACTTTCTGCCGGCAGAAGCAGCAGGGTGGTGCTGGATTTTTTAAACTTCACCTGTCAACTGGGAGCTGCAGAATCTTCTACACACATTTCAAGAGATGTATGTTTTTAACAGGTCGGTGCACTGTCTGGATATTAGAGAGGCCTAAACTAAAATAAATCTTTGACCCTCTTGGCTCCCGATTTCCTGTCCTCATCTTGATCTCTTCCACCAGCACCTCTTTACTACCCATGGTATGATTTATCTTGGCATTAAGGGTTAAACCCTGTGAGGTGCTGAGTACCAACAAACCCTACCAGATTCAGCAGGACTTGAAACAGCACCTCCTGGGTTTGGGCCAAAGGCTCCTATGAAGATTTCCTACATGAAAGGCTAAGTTCAAGGTCTGTAACCTCCCTTCTCATCTAATCACTAAACTAGAGAGGCGAGGAGGGGGGAAAGTGAACAGAACAAAGGGGAAGAACCACACTCTGTCCTTTAAAATTAATCCCATCAACTCCCTCTTGCCAGAGACAAGAAATCCCTCACCACAACAGAGCAAGTAGTTCTTGCTCTCCCTGTCCAGACTGTGCAGTGAGGGAACTGGGAGAAACACAGCCAAATCCTCCACTGATGCTGAGGGCAGTAAGCCATGAGCTCCCTCACTGAGAAACAGCCCGTGGCTGCCAATGAGCTGAGGATCACCTGCCCCTCTCTCAAGGGTCCTGCAGTGGCTGAGCAGAAACAGTCCTGAGAGTGCTGCCAGCTGAATGAATCTCAGCACCACCTCTGCTCTAGGTCACTTGCAAATAAGGTGCATTTAACGGGCAACTCTTTTGGTAGAAGCCGGAGGAGACAGAGCAGCACAGAGGTTTGGGAGCCTGCCCTAAGCAAGGGGAGGCCCAGGGCTGCCAGGCAGCACCCAAGGGCTGCAGGGAAGGGAGGTTGTCTTGGCAAGCCCAGTCATTTCACAGCTCCTACTTCATCTTCCTAGTGTATCTGCAAGAACCAGTCTTCTCCATCCAAGCTCCCACTGTCTTATCCAAATGATGATCCAAGGTTATTTGTTTGCACTTGTTACAGCTCCCTTCAACTACAATCCACAACCCATCCAGCTTAATTACACTTTCCTCTCAACATCCCTGTCTCAGCTCATTCAAGAAGAACACCTCAGCCATGCAACAATGGTTCATCTGCACAGTTCCACGAGAGCAAACAAACAGGCAAAGGAGGGAGAGAAAACCACTGCCAGAGCCAAGTATCTAATGTCAAGAGAATGTCCCTATGGGACAAACCTTCCATTCCTCACCTCTGTAATGAAGAGGATGCACTCCAGGAACATGAAGTCCTTATGGTTTTCATTTACCACCTTCTCATCAACAAAGTGCCGAGGTTCCAGACTTGGATGGTCTAAAAAGAGTAAGACAACAGGAAGTAACCTGTATGGCAATCCCCTCCTGAGACCAAGTTCAACCAGGTGTTGTCCTGCCCCTCACCCACAAACACAACCCTCCCATCAGAACTCTTTCAAAGGCAGCACAGAGTCACTCTCTTCTATCTCATCTCCCACTCCAGTGCTCTGCAGGTACAAAACTCCCCAGAGCAGAAATTGTACTTTTTAGCACCAAAACCAAGACTCTCCTTTTAAAAAGCTTCATTGCAGCCATTGCAATAAAGACAGAAGTACTATACAAGGAAGCCTTCCATCTCCCAAACAGCTTTATTTGGAAAGCTGAGGTAAAAAAAAAAATCCAAGCCCCAAGCTCTCCTGCTGTATTATACACAAATCTGACATATTTGAATTTAAAAGTCAGCCCCAAGTCCCATCATCTTTAGAAGCTAGACAGATGGGGCAGAGGGCAACCTGGGACACAAGAAAATTTTTATTAGTACCTATCAGCTGGGAACTTCCCCATATAAAAGGCAGGAATTGGAAGTCATCCAAGCCCCACACGCCCTGGCTGCCAGCAGGTTCCATCCTGTAAGTCTTCTGCAGTTTTCGCATCACTTCCAGGTACCTGACACCAAAGAGAAGAGGAAGCATTGAGGCAAGGCCTTCTCCTGTCTTTGACTTATGTGAGGACAAGAACAATCAGTCTGGGAAAGGACACAACTTAATCACTTGTAAACAGGACTCCCACATGCAGCACAATTCACAGAATATATATTCAGCTCCTTTGCCATAGAAAGCAGCCTGATGGTACCTAACACCAAATGCACAGAGAAATCCAGTGGTAGGGGTTTATTTTATCTGCAATGTCTTATGTTGGTGCAGATCTTTCCTCATCTCCACTGTTACGTGAAAACATTGACATTTTGCATCCTTTCACCAACATCCAAAAGAGCACAGAGTTTTCTACCTTATGGCAATCACTACTTCCACTTTTCAGGTGGAAAATTAAAGCTGGAAGTACTATTGAAGGAAATTGTTCCCATGCCACCAAATAGTGATATGGCTGGGATTAGATCTCTGAACTCCAAACACCCATTCCACCAGTTTCATCACTATCAACTCTACCTCCCGGGCTGGAAACACATGTAGAGGAGCAGTGGAGGCCTGCCAGTTGCATAGATTTTTTGTTCATGATGCCTGAAGAGATGTTAGATCCTATGATCAGATATTCCTATCTATCACAAAGCACAGAGCCTCACCCACAGAGCTCAGTAACTTGTGCTCCTCTAAAGTAACTTTCCAGAAGGACACTCTGACAGACAAGGGGCCATCACCTCTTTTTGGAGATAGTTATAATGGGTCAGCGTACAGTCCATTAAAAAGCACATCTGCTCCTAATTTTGGCTAAAATTGCCTTCAGCTTTCTCATTCTACCCTGCCCCCTAAACTGCCCCATACTTCCAGCCCTTCTCCTCCCATTACCTCACCTGTTAAACACTTTGAAGACAATGGCCATCTGGTCATCCACTCTGAGCACACCGATTTTGCAGAGGCAGCAGAGAAAGGCTGCAAATGCAGCTTCATGCCCTGGAGTTAAAAAAGACATGAAGAGACATGACACAGCTGTCTCTGGCCCCCAGGACAACCTTTCTGTGGGCATCACAACAGCTCTTCAGAAATCACAGCAGCCACAGTCCACTCTCAACCCTGTTGTCACTGTTAATGCCATGAGCTGACAAGATTTCATCCCCCTGCAGCACCCCCCCAAATAACACCTTCTAGACACTCATGAGGTGATCATGAACTTAGAGAAAAGAAGAAGTTCTTAAGGAAAAACAGCTCCAACTGGGCATGCTGGGAGCAAGGCAGGGACTTTCCCAGGAGCTTGGCATAGCAGGGGAAGTGGAGCACTGCAGAGTCATCTGCTCAGGGGATGCAAGAGAACCTCACATCTGCAAGCAAACAAATTTCCTTCTGCTTTAAAAATATCTCCGTGTCAGAAGGATGCAGATCCCATGACACTGCCATGAACAGTCTGTCCCAGAAGGTATTGGGATCTCAGGCTGAGCCTCTGCAGCTTGGTCCTCCAGCAAACAGCAAGGAAAAGGAACAACAATCAAACCCAGAAATGTCATTTAGTGGGAAGGACTGCGGAAGAAGGGTCCACACAATGGGCAGGTGCAGCTCCCTGTGTAGGACCAAAACGCACTCATAGTCTGGACACCGTGAGCTGGGACATGGGCCCCTGGCTTGGGACACACAGGATGGGAGGAGAGGTTGAATTTCCTTCTGAGCTGACCAAACCCCATCCATCGAGTCCCTTTCCAAGGACAACATCTCCCCCTGGTGCCAGTGAGCCGCAGCCAGCACTGCACAGCCTCCAATCCTTCAGCCTTTACCCACGGCCTCCTCTTCCTCTCCCTGCCCAAGTCCAAAGTCATGTTTCCTTACACTCACAGCATCCTGCTCTCCTGCCTTTTGGTGAGGATATACCTATCCTCCAAAGAGGAGCAGAGCACATAGACAATTCTGTATTTAGTTCTCACTGAAGTCTGTGTGGTTACTTCAACCTGCAATTCAGTATCTCCTCAGGTGCTTCTACCTTCCAATTTCAAAGTCCTCTGTAAGCAGTGATTCCCTTCTAGGGACCACCAGGCCATTATGATGTCCCTCTAGGAACACCTCCCACTGAACATGAACATGGTTCTCGCTCTAGTTCCAATTCAAGCCAGCATATTTTATCCCTTAAACTGCCTGCTGCAGGACTGCTGCATGCAGAGAAGCAGGTCCTACAGCTCATCCTAGAACAGCTTGGTTCCCATTTCCTTGGACGAGGTGTGAAAGGGTGTCACAGCTCTAGCACAGCTCCCAGCCCCAGCTCTCAGTCACAGCCCACACAGGGCAGAGGGGTGAGAGGGCCCTAGAAGGAAGGTGTTCATCTCAAACTGGCACTAAAAATAGTGGTAAATGATATATTTAAATAAATACAGCACCTGACTCCAAAGGGTTCCCTCCCGACAAACCCAGCCTTGGCCAGTGTGCAAGCCCAGGTACCTGTGCCATAGTCAATGCGGGTGGAGTTCCCCACAGATTCCTTCAGGTACACAGCCACTTCTGGGGCAGCATCAGCCAAATGCTTGGGAATCACTGCTGACACCAACTTTTCTGCCTCCTGAAAGACATGACAGACTCCCCCAAATGAGCACAGTCCCCAGGGACAAGGTACCCTGTGCTCAGATGCTGTCACAGAGCGAGGACTGCAATGGTGCTCTGCAATGCCCAGAGGCAGCACGAGAGAGGAGCAAATTCTCCTGTTGGAGAAGTCATCTCCAGAGATGGAACAAGTCAGGGAGAGCTTGTCCTGAGACCTATTCAGGCCACATACATCCTGTAAGACAGAAAAGCCTCATCACCTATGTACATTGACCCAGTTACCAACTGAGCCATCTCCAGGACAAAAGCATTGCTAGAGCAGCAGAGCAGCTGCAAGGCATCTGCTGCTGGGACTGGGGCTGTGCCACCTGCAGAGCTTGGTGCAGGGCAAGTGCTCTGAGCTGAAGGAATTCGAGCAGTTTTCCCCAGTCTTCCTCTCATTTTTGTGACACAGTGGGCAGTTACAAAGCAAAGGAATTCCTTGGGCTTAGACAGCCCTTGTAGCTCATCCAGAACTTGGAGGCCCAGCCAAGAGCATTTACACGGCCCATATGCTCTCACAAGAGGAAAAGACAGCACCAAGTCAGGGGTAAGCAATGCATATCAAGAGGTGGATCCTTCAAGGTTTATCTGAGCAATTCCTCTGTGAGCTGCTTGGCTGCCACACAGTGACAGAGCCATTCTCCCACCCCTGCTGGGCACACTGCCCTTCTGTGGGAGCTGCAGGTAACACTACTCACCTGGTCTAGTTTGGCATACCAGGTCCTGAAGGCTTTGTTCCCAAAGCGAGAAGGTTGATCCACTGGCGGGGTTTCATCAATCCATCTGTCAAGGGTGTTCAGCAGAGCCACCAACTTTTCAATGGGCTACAGAGAGCAAGAGGGTGAGGGGTCACATCTCTCCCCTTGATGGGAGTCATTAAAGCCCACACCATTCTTCCCAAGAGAGGCACATGGAAATGGGCTGTGCCAACCCTCCTCAAAATGCAGAGGGGACAGAAAAATCATTCTTCCCTGCAGGAGATCAGTCCACTACAAAGCCCAGCCTGAGGCAGACTGAGCCCCAATCACCCACACAGTCTTTCATGAGCTGTAACAGCACCGTGCTCCAAAATCTCTTGGAGAAGAGCTACAGCAAGCTCCCAGCTGTAGAACAGTCCTCACAGGACTGAGAGGCAGGCAAGTGCTACACAATTCAGGGACCTCCAACACATAACTCAGGCTCTACATCTTAAGGGTCCTGCCTTCCCCACAGCATAAAGAATAGCATGTATACAGTGCCATGCATCCTCACCAATGGCTGATGATGTGATTTAAAGGCCCTTCTCAAGGCTCTAATAATTGTCCTGAAGTGTCTCTTAGGAGACAGGATTAGCAGCAGATGCTGTTAAACCACGACACATTTGTACAGTAAGTCAACCTTTTCAGCATGATTCCTGTTGCTTCAAACTCCTACCAGCCAGACCACCAGGCAGCTCCAGCCCAGGGACACCCACTGCATGTGGCAAAACACAACCTATCCAGGGGAAGAAGCAGTCTGGTTTGCCCATCAGTGCTCTCATCAGAGTAGGAAGGAGAAGCTCTCAGAGAAATGTCTCAATTCAAACACAAAGCTGATGGGTAGACAGCAACAACAGCAAGACCACAGCGATGCTTCTCACACCCACTGCTGGAAGGGAGGGACCCGTGTAAGATGGGTAAGAGTGGCCATGAAGGGAGAGAAAAGAGGTGCAGCAGGTGACAAAGCACAATGTCTCCAGCTGTGCTGTCAGACCAGGGCTGGCCAATGCACACCCTCTCCCTGCCTGGCCCAAATGGTTGGGGAACAGCTACACCCACCCTGTACCAAGAGGCAATACCACTGGCAGCACTTTTAGCAGCTCCAGACAGTTTCAGGAAGCTCTGCTGACAACTGGTCAAGCCTGCCAGAGGCTCTGGGATTCTCCTTGCCTGACTCCAAGCAGCTGGAAAGCTGTCAGCCGCCACAGCAGCTGGCCAGGCCCTGGGCAATGTAGGCTCCTCTGTCTCAAGAGGGGATTCCTCCTTCAAGGGGACAAAGAGGACAGCAGAAGCGGCGGCTGGTTTGACTTTGCTGGAGGCATCGACCGTGTGAAGCCGGCTGGTCTCCTGGGCTGTGGTTCAATTCTTCACGCTGCTGTCGGGAGGACGAGGAAACAGCAGAGCCCAGCAAGTTTCCAGCCCTTGAAGTGCCACTGGAAGGGAGTGGGCAGAGCCAGGCATGGCAGAGCTGTTCTGCCACTGAACCAGCTGCAGGTTGCTGCTGGAAGGAAGGGTCTCATGGCAGACACAGCCCCCCACAGACAGTAACTCCTGAGGTGCCACCACAAGAACAAGGTGGGAACAAGCAGGAGAGGGATCCTCCCACCCCAGGAACTCGACATTTGGCCACTAAGGCAGACAAGAGACTGGGACAAGACTTGAGCACACTGAGAACACAAAAAAGCCAAAAGCTCTGTGTGGCCCTGGAGGCACTAACAGGCCAGGGCCCCAGATGCATGTGGACCAAAGCAGCACAGGCCCCTCTGCTCCAGCTCCCTGCTCCCAAAACACTGCAGGAAACAAACACATTCCCATTGCACTGGGCCAGGTTTGGACTCAGCCCTACTCCTTCCTGGCTATTGCATTCCCCTCCAATTAAGCAACAGCATCCCCAGCACTGGGTTGCATTAAATAATTAAATCGTGCTGGTGATTTATCCGCCGGCACCAGCAGCTCATTATGAGCAGCCACCGTATTTCAAACCCTCTCCACGAGCACTCGGTGCTGCCTGGATAAATGGCTGGCACGGACCAGCTCCTTCCCTGGGGAGCAGAGACTCCAACCTCCCCTTCCCCACTCACTGGTTTTAAAGGGATTAAAAGCCCAGCCCCACTGAACACAGGAGAGCAGGACCCAGCTGCCGG
The DNA here is from genome assembly GCA_020086605.1 of Lanius collurio. Taxonomy (NCBI): domain Eukaryota; kingdom Metazoa; phylum Chordata; class Aves; order Passeriformes; family Laniidae; genus Lanius; species Lanius collurio. Next base: position 3,257,572 of record JACBWW010000035.1, on the reverse strand, counting down.
CTCAGCCACACCAATAAATAATTAAAGAGATGCGGCTCATTTTGGGCTCGAGGCCCTTTGAAAAGGGGGTAACTAAAAGAAACAGCTTCCCATTGTCCAGCAGAGGAAGCCTGTACATCCAGGGCTGACCCCTGTGGGGGAGAAAGGAGCTTATGGGAACACAGCCATCAGCACAGCACTGCAGCCTGTTTTGCCTGGCTGGGTTGTTAAGCTCTATTTTTGCTTTACCTTTCCAGTGATCAAAGCAAGGGCAGCCTCCCCCCTGCTCTCCTTGCTCTTCTCGTTGTGCTGATTTTGCATCTCCTTGACCCTGAGTCTGCCACCGGTCCCAAAGGCAAACCACAGGGTTTCCTACAGAGCACAGACCTGTCAGCAGCTCTCAAGAGCAGGGGCCAGGCAGACAAAGGTGCTGAGGAGGCATCACGGCAGCCAAAGCTGCCCATGGGGACCAACTCTCCCCCTCCAGGCTCCTCAGGTCTTGTCAGAATGGGGAGCTGCTAAAATCAGCATTTGCTGCTTCCCCCACTTCATTCCTGGAAGCAGAGCAAAGCCACAAGACTGACCAGTTTCCCCCAGTGCATTGGGCTGTTTGAAGGGAAGGTCTGCTCCTTGCATGGCCAAAATTAACCTCCTCCTCCTCAGTGCACTGCTCCTCTGACCCAAGTCACTGCCTCAGGCTGCAGCCCCAGCAGTCGCTGATGGAGCCCCACATGGAAAGCACTCCCTCCAGGAGGGGAAGGCAGGTCACAGCCTATCACTCACACAACCTTGTGCCAGACACAGTGTCTGTGCCAGAGTCTGCTATCAGTGCCTGTCAGATGCCTCCAGCAAACCCTGGACAGCTCCACACAATGTGTCAGTAGCAGCAGCGCAAGCTCAGCAAGTCTCCAAGGGGGCTCAGCCCCCACAGGCTCCAGCTCCTGCTCCAGCAGAAAGGTTGGTATCGACACACACTCTCTGGAAACCACTAAGCTGTTTCTTTCAAAGCAGAGCAGACCATACATTTTTGATTCCATGGCACAGCAATACCTGGAAGTCACAGAGAGGATATACATTCAGCAGAAGGGATTCCAGGAGCTCATTTGCCAAAGGAAGGTGCCTCTGGCATTTGATCAGGGAGGAAGATGGGATGGCACAAAAGCACATCAGCAGCAGGTACAGCAAAAGAGAAGAAAGCCGAGCAGAGATGCAAGAAGAGGCCACAAGGGGCTGAGCCTTTAAAAGCACAGATAAGCAGTTTGATCTACAAAGGAGCCTATGTGAACAAGCAACCTCATCAACAAGACAACCCTGGGGATGCTCCACCTGTGCCTCAAGTCACAGGCTTCTGCTCTCCTCAGTGTGTGGGGAATGAGATTTGTTCCCTGCTACTTCCCAAGCAGTTGGGATTGTGTCTCTTGTTTGTTACTTGGTTTGGGACCGTAGATAGAAAACATTCACTCCAAGAGGGGTCTTCCGCAGGCACAGCCCTGGTACAGCTTTTCCTGACAGCTCAAAGGGCTTGTCAAAGAGATCTGGGTTTTTCCCCTCCCCTTTGTTTTGTTCATTTTTAATGCTCTGTTTCCCTAGAAGTGCTCCGTGAATGGTTGGGAACAAGCGAGATCATGACAAAGACAAAACTCAAAGGTGAAATGCAAACAGCAGAAAGCAAGAGCAGCATTTGACAGCAGTTTCTACTGAATTAAAGGAACAAAAAGGGGGCACAAAGCCTGTTAGGGAGAGACTCATTATCCCTGATCCCCTCCATGAACTACAGGGGAGATTCTCATTCATACACTGGCTCCTAGAAGGGATGGTTGGACTCAACACAGTACTTCAAACATGAAGACTGGATTAAACACCATCATCAGCTGCCTTCCCACATCAGAATGAAGCTATAAACACAGGGCCCAGTCTGCTTCCCATTTTGCCTAGATCTTTATACACCACTCTCAGCTTTCTTGCACAACCCTGATCAATAAAAATGTACCCAAGAATCTCCTCATTGCAGCGCAGAACAAGGGAGAGGGATCCAGTGTGCAACAAGGCAGCAAAGCTGTGGCCAATGTGTGTGCTCTGTGGATTGGCAGCACCTCAGGGCAGCAGCGACACCACTGAGGATGTCTGCCCTCTCCCTGTGGCTCCAAATGATCTCACTGTGCCCTGAGAAGGTGAACAGCCATTAAAATTGGCTATGGCAGCAGGCAGAGACAAGTGATAGCCATATTCATGCAAGGGGAAAACCAAGTACTTTCTGCATAACACCTTGGAAGCGGTGATCCTGCCCCACAATTTAAACCTCCCAGCCCAGCTGCAGTCTCTTAGCCCAAGCCAGCATCCCTGTGAGCTCTGCAACCCCTGGGACCTTTAGCAAGACCCTGGGCAAGGCAGGTGCAGCCAGTGACACACCCTGAGATCACAACTGTCAAACCAGAGCTTGCACAGTTTAGCTACAGCCTGGGCTGAGATCGGTGCCGCTAACACAGTCTGAGCAACGAGGAGGGACAGGAAGAGAAGTGGTTTGCCCACAGATTTTCCTACAGTAAAACCACTTGGGGAACAGGAATGGTATAGATATCTCAGCCTTTTGCCTGCAACCAGGAGGGAATATCACATCTTCAAAGGATCACTGGTTCCCCACCAGCTTCTGCCCACTTGCTCAATTTCCCATCCACCAAGCACATCCAGAGTGTCTGCATGCTGGGGGGAAGATGGCACCCAGACATTTGCATCCCCAGCCATAATTGAACCACATTCGTTCTCCCCTGGCTCGCAGATAAGCTACCAATTCATTCCTCACCCACGAAATACACATTGTAGAGCCAAAAAAAAGAAAAAAAAAAAAAAAGGTAGGGAAGGAGTAATAAGAGGACCCAAACTCTTCTCCTACCTCTGAAACTTTGTATTCACTGGTCAGCTTCTTGCCCCTGACGCCTTCGTTCAGAGTGAGGATGAAGCCCATGTAGTCTGCATATGCCTGCAAACACACCGAGACCACAGAGCTTTAGCGAGAGCCCAGGGTCTGTCTGAGCACAAAACACAGCACAGGAGCATCCCACACCCCAAGAGAACCTTTCCCCATACACAACACTGCTTCCTTGGAGATCACCCAGGAGTGCAGGGCTTGCTGTGAGGTTACTGCTCTTTTTAGCAGCCCCGACAGCACAAGGCAGGTGGTGATTGCATTGCTGCAAAAATTACAGAAAGGAGAATCCTAAAAATGCTCACGCTGACCCCAAAATCATTCCCTCAGCTCCTATCAGGTCAAATTCAAACTCCTCAGTTCTGCAGAGTCTCAGCTGTGCCCAGGCACCCTGCTCTACACTGCTCCTCCCAGGCCTGTGCTGTTATCTTCCCTTTCAGCCTCGGACTCTTCCCCTGTGCTCACACATGATAGGGAAGGGGGAGACACCCCAGGCTCCTCACTCCTCCTCTCTTTAATTTTGGTGCTTTGGACACATCATCTCCAGTGCAGCTCCACAGCAGCACAATGCCACGTCTCCCTCCCTGCATCAAAATCCTGACCAGGAGGAAAACCTTTAAACCCAGGAGACTTAAATTGGAAACTGCACCCAGAGATTTGCTTGACACCTGGTTATAACCTCAGCTTCTCTCAAGACATCTCACGTCAGTCATCAAGCAAGAATTTCCTCCTAAGAGGTGGGACAGGTCTGGGCCAACACCCCTATCCCTCAAAGGCAGAGAGAGAAGAATCTGCTTGTTCCACCAGCTCCACAAAGGCTGTAAACAAAAATTATCCAGGAAATTGAAGGGCTCAGCTCTAGAGTCCTATCCAGAACAGCACAGTGGGAAGGAACCAACCCAGGCTGGTGCTACCAGGGTTAGGCAGCACAGCCATATTTAAAGTGAGCTCCAACAGGGCTGGGTAAATCCAGTTTGGTTATAAAATACAGGCCAGGTAGGATGAAACAGTCACCAGCTGCTCCTCCGGCTTGTTGGGAGGGAACAGTAATCATTAGTTCCAAGTAATTGTCCTACAAACAAGCACCAACTCTTCTGCTTTAAAACACAGATTCAATTATTTCCCATTCTTTGCACAAACCTCCTTTACCTCCTGGCTGTTCCCAGGCCAGACCTGGCTGCTACCAAAAGATCAGCAGCACTTGCCAGTCTTCCCTGTCCCCAGAGCCATACCTGAGATCGCTTCCACTTGGCCATGTCGGAAACCACATTTATCTCCTTTTTGGGGACCATGAAGCATTGCTGGACAGGAGGAGCCACCTCCTCAGAGGTGCCTGGGAGATGCAAAAGAGAGGTAAAACAGAAGCACTGGAGAAGGAGAAATCCTCTATTTTTCTTTCTTAAAAGCGACCATTTATTTCTAAGGAGATACAAAGTAAGCAAATCCGTCCCAGCTGGGCTGTAATCTCACCAAGTCCTCCTCACCAGCATCCACTCAGTCCATGGATAACATCCTCCTAAGGATGCTGCAAGCCTTCAGAAAGAAGCATTATGTCTGTTTTCCTTGTTAAAGGTGCATTTTCCATTCAGACAGAGAGACGGGTGCAGGAGATAATAAAGGCAACATCCAGCCAGTTTAATTATTTCTGTCTAGTGCAGCCAAGCCTCAGGTCATGCTGAAGCACTGGGCTCTCCTACAAACTAACTCTGCCTTGTTTTTAGGTGTTAAGCCTGACCTTCATTCCTCTTGAAAGGATAATTCCTGCATGGACAAGCTGGAGCCGTGCAATAAATGCAGCCCAGAGCCACAGCCCTGGTCCAGGCAGCACCAGGACTTGGGGGATGATGTGATACAGCCTCTTCCAGGTGGAAACTGTGAAGATCATTTAATTTCAAAGCTTTCTCAGATCCCAGGATGCAATATTTAATGCAAATGTGAGTTGCTAATGCACTAGAGGGGCTCTTTGCTCCAGCAACAGAACCCAGGGCCCAACCTGCAGAACCACAAAAGCTCCAGGAGATTTAAAGTAATTTGTATTATGCTGCTGTAAGTGCAACTTTAAATTGCAAGAGGCAGTGCAGAGAGCACTGTCAAGGAACCTAGGCACTTATGTCAATTTATGAATTCTGTCAGAGTCACTCAGTTCACCTTTTTAATTGCAGAAAATCTGCAGTCACTTATCCAGCACCAGCTGTCCTGACACACTCCAGCAACTGCTCTCCACAACCCAGCCAGTTCAGGCAGTCTCCCTAACAAATACCACCAAACTCCAACTCCTTAAAATATCATCAGCTGCATTTACAGAGAAAACACCATCCAAAAGCACCAGCAACCTTTTCCACAGTGCTCTCTAGCAGGCACATCAGATTTAACAGAATCCAAAGTCCCAAGAACCACACAGAGTCTGCTATAGACTTGTCATACAACCTTTGACAGTCATTTGACTTCTCTGCCTTTCACATTCCCCATGCACAGAACAAATTAAACCTAATTTCCTGCCCTGGGTGTTGTAATGTTCAGTTCGCTCCTGTAGAAGTGACACCAAAACTTCCAGGATGAGAGGAACAACATGCGATGAAATTAAATAAGAGACGCGTGTGTGTCTCTTCTGAAAATTCAGCACACAACTCAGCCACTGGCACCATAACAACGGAGCTCTGCTATTAAGAGTTTATAACATGAAAACAATGAAAAACTCCCAAGCAGCGATATGAAAAGGCAAACACTGACGTGTTCATGATCACCATGAGTACAGGTGACACATAAATCCCAGGGCAGTGTCCTGATATGGGTGTCTGCCTTTAACAGAACTCCTTTCGTTTTTTTGCGTTTGTTTCTCAGTCATCACTACTTTTGACCCACACTTTGTGCAACTCCTCTTGGTGAGAAGACCAGGAATACTCAAGGAAGGAAACAGTGAGGGCTGCAGGGGTTACAGTATCCTGGGACGAATACACAGGAGCCCAAACCTACTGGTGTGATACAGACGGGAGCTCGGCGGGTCAGCTTTATAACGAGAAGCAGCTTGGCCAGAGGGGACACTTTCAGGCTTATGTCGTGGTGAGGGGAGTGGGAGTCAAGCGCCAAAACCCACCCAGGTCAGCACGAGAACCAGTCACAAAACCGGGCTGGGGATCACAGGGATCCCCTGTGACAGAGGCTCAGTCTCGACCACCCACCTCGATCTGGGGTGGCGCCAGGCCCCTCCCATCCTCTCCCCGGGCCAGGCGCTGCCGCCACCGCCCCCCCGCAGCCCGGGCCCGCCGCCCTCGGCCCAGCACCCCCGGAGCATGGGGGCTGTGCTGGAGCTCCCCAGCCCCGAGCACGCCCCCGACAGGCCCAGAGCGCTGCCCACAGCCCGGTGGTTGCCGGAGCCCCCCCAGCCGCGCCTCACCTGCCCGCCGCTCGCTCTCTGCCATCTTCCCGCAGCCCGGCCTGGCCGCCCCTCACCTCCCACCTCCACGCACGCCGAAGCCACCGGCGGCCATCTTTGAGCAGGGCACGCCGCCCGGCCCTGTCGTTCCCGGGGCTGTCGCGCAGCACCGCGGCTCCTGTCGGCCACCGTCGTGCTCACGCCGCCATTTTTGTGCAGGGCGCGGCCTTCCCTGCCCCCACAGCAGAGGGACGGGTGCGCGCGGAGGGGAGCGGAGGCGCGGAAAGGCGAGCGGGAGGACCCTCCTCACCACCTCCGGGAGAAGGCAGCGGAGAAAGGGGCTGGAATACGGCTCCGACACCGGTCGCGGCGCGCCCTCCGCTCCAAGCATCACTCTGCCCTTCTCAAAGATGGCAGGGCAGGCTTCGCCCTACTCCAGGATGGCGGCGGGGCGGCCCCGCCCCGGGGCGGTGGAGCGGCGGCGCCCGGTGCGGCCGGGGTGTCCTTGCGACGGGCCCGGGGTCCGGGGCGTGGGGCCATGCTCGCCTGGGTGGCCAGGGCTGCGGTAAGAGCGACATCGGGACGGGCGGCTCCGCCAGGACCAGCCGGGGACAGGGCGTGAGGTGGCGGCCGAGCGGGCCGAGGGTCCCTGCGCCGGGCAGGGCACAGGCGGGCCCGGGTCCGTGCGGGACCTTCAGCTGGGGCAGAGTAGGCGGTGGCTCCCGGCGGTGCCACTGTCGAGTCCGGCCCCGCGCCCCAGCCTGAGGCACAAGCCCGGGTCCCCGGTCAGGGCCAGGCGGGCGGGTGGTTCGGATGGGCTCGGTGCCACCTTCCCCGGGAGCGGCGCAGGGACCCGGCCGTAGGCAGTCCCCCAGGCCCGCTGGTGTCTTCCCGTGCCTGGCTGCAGCGTGCGCGCTGAAGCTGTCCGGGATGGAAATGACAGAATCCCAGAATTGTTAGGGTTGGAAGGGATCTCTGGAGATCACGCAGTCCAACGCCCCAGGGGTCACCTGGAGCAGGTGACACAGAAACGTGTCCAGTTGGGCTTGGAATGTCTGCCATCCCCAGTGTAAAAAAGTTATTCCACATGTTGAGGGCAGATTTCCTGTGTTTTGGTTTAGGGCCATTGCTCTCCTTCTTGTCACTGGGCACCACTGAAGAGAGTCTGGCACCACCTTCTTGACACCCACCTTGATATTTATATGCATTAATGAGATTCCCTCTCAGCCTCTTCTTCAAATTAAACAGGCTCAACTCCCACAGTCTCTCACTCTCCTCATATGAGAGATGCTCAAGTCCCTTAATTACCTTTATGTCCTCCACTGGACCCTCTCCAGCAGTACCTTATCTTTTTTGTACTGAGATGTCCAGTTGGGGCTGCACAGCAGAAAGGTGGCTGCTGGACAGGGAGGGGCCAAGGAAGATGGCATCATTGGTTCCCAACGTGCCCATCCTGCACATGCGACAGGGCTGTCACACCCCTGTCAGGCTTGGGAGTTGCTCATTGGAGTCCCTTACAGGTCCTGAGAGGAGGAGACAGAGAAGCAGGACAGCAGCTACAGTGTGGATCCATTCCCAGAGTTACTGAGGCATCAGGCAGAGCCAGTTGTCTCAGCTTAAGGGGCACTCCAGCTTCTGATTTAAAAATAAAAGACAAACCTCTGACATCCTGACACTCAATGCTGTGGCTGTGCTGAGAATCAGCTGTGAAATTCCTCCTGCTCCCCATCAGGTGGATTTCCTTTCCCCCTGGCTTTGCAGGCTCTGGAAGAGGTCCTTTGCTGTGTTGGAACGTGGCTCGGCAGCGATGCCAGCCCATGGGCTGGCCCTCTCTGCACGCCCTGCTCCACTGGTGTTCATCTTCCTGCTTCTTGGTGGGGGGCTGTTCCCTCTGTTTGCTGTCAGCTGCCTCCTGCCACCAAATCCTCGAGTTTAACCCCAAACCAAACAAGCAGGGGACAGCAAAGAGGGAAGATAAAAATGCATTCCACATTTTAATGTTCAGTGGCTTCCATGAGTTTGTTTTGGGATTTCATTGTTATCCCATAGAAAATCTGCAGCTGTTTGTTTGGAATCATCATACTCTATTCAAGCTGTGCAGACTGTGCTCATCTGCCCCTCAATTCATTAGACAGACACGAAGGAAGGGTTGAGATTCCTTGTGACTGCATGGCACTCTTATTGCCCTGCTGTGGAGATACTTTTTGGTTGGTTTTTTTTTTAAGTGTTGACAACCCAGAACTCCCCAAAGTCTCAGCTTGAAATAATGACCACACATGCATGGGGAGTGAGGGCAGTTGAGATACTGCCCATGGTGCCACCTCCAGGACATAAACTGGGGTCTCTCCTGCCTTATATCCAGCTATCTCTCCCAACAGCCGTGGTAGTTTTGTGGTCCTGGCAAATGCTGAGGGAACAACATCCCCAGCACCTTTGCCCTGGCTGGAGCCCAGAGCCTAATCAGAGAGAGGCTCTGCCTGAGTATTGATCAGCAGCACTGGTCAGAGCCACTGACAGGGCTGCTCAGAGAAGCACCTTCAGGGCAGTTGTCGCAACCCAATGGTCTGATAAGTCCCTGTCCCCTGCCGGGGCTGTGCCAGCCCTTGAGCCCTCTGATCGAGCAGTCATGTGGCAGTTGGCTAATGAGGTGACGCCCTGCACAGGCAGCACATTGTCAGGTGGAAGAGGAGACCCAGACAGGCCGAGGGAGAGGTTTACGGTCTTTTCTGTTCTACCAGCCATGGATAGGAAGCAGAAGCAAGCAGAGAAGGTACAGTATGCCCACGCTGCTGTGATCAACACCCTTCTTTTCTTCTCAGTCCCACTCTTTTTTCATGCTTCAGTAATTCCTCCTCCTGTTGTTTTTCTCATTTCTTCTCCAAACCTCAGTCTCACAGCTCTTGGCAGGTCCCACAAAGAGCACAGGACAGTTTCTGTGGGGGGCTTTGTCACCTTGTAGATTTAGCTCTTTCTTCTCTGTGCTTTACTGATGAGAGGAGGTGTGGGGACAGCTATTTTCTCACTGCTTTGTAAGTCAAAGGGAATGTTCTCAGTGGCTTTGCATCCTCAGTACAATGACAATGCAAAGTCCAGAGTCCTGCAGGAGTGTCTGATTCAGTAGATCCATTGGAGAGGGAGGTGCAGAGGGAACTGGAAACCTTGAGAGTACTATCGAAACATCTTCAAGTTGAAGAATGTCCAACCCTGTTCATTCAAAAGGATGTTGTTATTCTTTTTGGGGGAAACTGGTGAGTTGATTTCCTGGTGAGCACTTGGGTTTGCTCTGTTTTATTTCTCCAGCCAGGGAAGCGGTTGGTACTTTCTAAGGCTTTTGCTCCCATGTGACCCAACTAGATGCCAGGAGCCTGTTGGCATCACTCACAGCTTCCTGAACAGGCAGAGAAGAGGCATTTTAATGCTGCCCCAAACTTAGCTAAGTTCTGCCTCCTCAAAGCCAGAAGGGTAGTTTGGTTTGGTACAAGGGTTCTGCTTAACTTTTTAGCCTAATGCTGTTGTAAGAAATAATGAAAGTTTCTGATAGTGCATAAGATGCCCATTTCTTTCACAACTTTCTTCCCACTTACCACGGGATGGGAGAGTTTGACTTTGTCCATCACATAGGGACTCTCAGCTGGAAGGTGTCCAGAGAGTAGGGACGTGTGGTATTATCCCAGCAGCATTTTCTCTGAGGAGCTGAGAATTGGTATCTTGGGAGATGGAGTTTCTCTTTCGCAGCTTTCCTGGATGTCCTGCACCCTCTCCAGCACGCAGCCGTGCTCTGCTCCCAGGCTGGGACACCCAGATGCCCGCAGAGGGATGGAGACTCCTAGATCCAGGTTGTTTGCTACCTCGGGGAAAGTTCTGTCTCGACATTTGCTCTGTGCTTTGCAGGCCAGGCCCTGTGGCCTGCTGAAGCCGACAGCTCTAGACAAGATCCCAGGCAGATTCCAGCTCCACCAGGAAGCGCTGCCCCACCTGCCCGTGCCACCACTCCAGCAGACACTGGATCGGTACCTGCTGGCCCTGCAGCCCATCATCAGCCCCGAGGAGCTGAGCCACACGCAGGAGCTGGTGGCTGAGTTCCGCAAGCCGGGAGGCGTTGGGGAGAGGCTGCAGAAAGGCCTGGAGAGAAGAGCCAGGAAAACAGAGAACTGGGTAGGTCAGGGCTCTGGCCCCAGCTCTGATTAGGGAGGGTGGAGGGCTGATGTGCACCTCTCCCCTGTCCTGGCTGCATCTACTGGCACCTGTGTTTTAATGGCATCACCTTCGTGACCAGTTTGCTGCTGATCTCCCCAAGCTGTGCAAACTCCGCACCAGGACTTGGGTGAGCAGAGAGATAATGGCAGAACAGGGAGTCACTGGCCCTGCCTATGGCTGCTGAAGCCTTGAACCTGTCTGCATCACACAGCTGCCCCAAGAAGTTGAAGGAAACCCTCTGCTCAAGCCCTGCACCAAAAGCCCCCCATGCCTTGCTCAAATCCTCTTCTCCCCTTCCATCTGCATAGCACAAACCCCAAACACTTTGTCTGCAAAGTGTGGTACAGAACTGGGGGGAGGATGCTGAGACCAGTCAGCCAGGCTTGGGCTGGACAGCAGCAGCTCCCTGCATGTTTTCTTTCTCCATCCCAGCTCTCAGACTGGTGGCTGAAGACGGCTTACCTGGAATATCGCCTGCCAGTTGTGGTCCATTCCAGCCCAGGTGTGGTTTTACCTAAGCAGGATTTTCTGGATCGACAAGGTCAGCTCAGGTAAAGTCCTCTTCTGTCTTCCCTTAGGTTATAGGTGGGATGAGCTTTCTGTGCTGAACAGGGAATGTGAGGGTATTAAGGCAGATTGGGAAAGAGTATATACAATGTGGTCCCCAGGTCTGAGCTGCCTGTGCTGTAAGGAAAGTCTTGGTTGGACCAGACTATAAATATTTAATCAGGGGAGAAAACAAAGAATCCAGCAGTTCAAGTATTAAACAGGGACTTAAAAACTACATTCAGGTCTTTGCTCAAGCACAGATCTTCCCTGCAAAATGGTCCCATCATTGGCTGGAGATATTGTGAGGATGTACTGGAGGCACTATGATTGTGTGTGCAGTTAAAGGAGACATAAAAAGTAGCCCAGGCATTTAAAGGAGATCACCCAGAAATGCCTCTGGAGTTTGCTAGTTTATAGGGATGGAGGAGCTTGACAGGGACTCTCTCCTCTTGTGTCATTTCACTTGTGATTTATGGTTTGGGAAACTTCACAGTGACCAGCCTTTCCACTCCAAGCTTTTTCTTGCAATCAGACCCTGCCATGCCCTCTCTTCGTCATGGGCTCCCTTTAATTTTTAACCACTGCTAGCAGTGTGAGGAATCCACCTGCAAAACTTTAGCACTGACCTTTACGCAGTTACCTTTGCCACAGTTACCAGTCAGCACTGCCCTGGCAGATCAAAAGTACCAGCCAGGGGATCAGTGAGGCTGGGAACAAATCCTCCCTCCCACTCTCCAATAGACCTGAGCAGAGCATAAGCCTTACGACAGTGCAAGAGTACACAAATGTCTTTGAAAGCTCTTCAGTCATATTATTCACTCCTAAGTTTTCCAAATAATCTGGAGAACTGCCAGTACCCAACCAGTGGAATTCAGCAGTTGCATAAAAATGTGAACTCCTGTGTAAAATACAATCTAAATGTGAGTTTGGGTAGTTTGTGGCAGCACAAAGAAGTTTGACTGTGTGGCTTGAAACTAAAGTTTCCAAAAGAAGAACAAAAATTTGGAAAGTGGTGGTTTTCTACTCCTTAACATGGCAAAACTGCTGGCTGAAAACAAGTCAACCAACCTCTCCAGGCTGTTCCTTCTCTGGAAATGGCTCTCTCACTGGTGTTTCCCTCAGGTTCTGCAATAAGGCTGAGAAATTTTCATTGAAAACTGCTTTGCAGAATGTCTCATTTAACAGAACCTTTAGGTTCTTGGAGTTGTGCCCTTTGATCTTTCCTAGAGATGGGTAGGCTGAGCTAATCTTAAGGACACTGCCTGCAAACGCCAAATGCTGGCACCACCTCAACTCAGCCAACCACAACCTCCTGTCCCAGTGACCTCCTGCTTCCTTCCTTCATGGACAGGTGGGAGCTCCCCTGTCAGAGAAGGCTGATCTGTCACTGCCAGCTAAGCAGTTTGATGTGGCTTGTCACAGCCCTGCTGGGAGCTGGCTTTGGCAGTGTTTGCATTGGTCCTGGTAAACACACCACCTCAGTGTCCACATGTGGCACATCTGCCTTTGTTTCCAAGCCCGTGATGCCAGAGGAAGGTTCTCTGGAGTTGTGGTAGCAGCAGGATGTTCACTGGGGTAGGAACTCAGTGGTGTCTTGAATGCAGGGAGAAACAGCTGCATCTTGGCTTGACACTCCAAGGTGGCCCCTGGCCAGGGAAGGGCAGAAATCCCCTTATCTTGGTGCTGTTTTAAAGCCAAGAATCAGAACTCAGATGTGACAAAATTGTAACACATCAGTAGCAAACGCTGCTGTTAGAGGGTTATTAATGCATGACTGAATCCTGCTTTCTTGCAAGCTGTCCAGAATTCCTTGGCTGTATAGTAAGACACATAAAAAAAGAAAGTACCACATGGTAGGACTATCCATCAGCCCAGAGTGGCTGTATCAGTGAAACAGAGATGGGCACAACTGGGGCTTGGCAGAGAGGCTGAGCTTTCTGAGGAGCAGAGAACAGCTCTGCTGATCCTCCTCAGCTCACCCCTCAGCCCCAGACAGTCTGTGCATGATCTCAGCTTGCTACATTTGGTATTTTTACAGGTTTGCTGCCAAGCTGATCGAGGGTATCCTGGATTTCAAGTCTATGATTGACAAGTGAGTTACTGACCTTCCTGACAGGTCACACAGCTTCCTTACTGTCAGAGAGAGGCTGAGCCTTGTTCATAAATCTCCCTTCCACGTAGAAAGGCAAGAGATGACAGGACATGTTTGAAAAGAGATACTGTAATCCCCAGCACTGCTCACTGCCACAGCCCCCTCCACTGGAAAAAAGCAAACTTACTGTTCCGTCTTCATGTTCTTTGTTTACTTTAATGCTTTCATGGGCATGTGAAACGTGCTTGGAGGGAGCAAGCTGACAGTCCCATGGAGCTTTGCACTTCTGTTTGCTCACAGGACAAGCTACAGCTCAGGCAGCAGGAATTTGAGTCTCTAATTTTGGGTTTCTGGTGTTTCTCATCTCCCAGCTAGATGGGACAAGCTCTAGAGAAGTTTGTTCCTCTCTAACCCTTTTTCTTTTGGTCACCAGCAAATCTCTGCTGGACATGCCTTATTTAAGGTCCAGAAATATGCTTACCAACACCAACAGTCAGACAAGGGTCAGGGTAGTTGGAATATGACAGAAGTGAGTGATTGAGCCCCTGCCTAGTTCATATCAGCACATCAGACACTTGTCACTCAGCCCTACAGCCATGGAGTAGGTCCAGAGATCTGATTATCTGGTATCACAGAAAGAACAGTGTTCTTTCCCCTTCCCAAATTAAAGGCCAGCAAACAGACTTTTTTTGTAGCCCATACTAAGAAAGCTGATGGGAATGGGGAAGGACAGCCCCTTTTTTATGCCACCAACACCTTTAGGTCTTGTGGGAGGGAGGGAGGGAGGGAGTGCGTCTGCAGGGCTGAGCCTGTATGGGGAGCACAGGCCTGCTCACACAGATCTGTTTTCTCTCTTCCTCCTTGCTTTGCTGTGTCTCCAGTGAGACCCTTCCAGTGGAGTACATGGGTGGGAAGCCCCTCTGCATGAACCAGTACTACCAGATCCTCTCATCCTGCCGCATTCCCGGGCCCAAGCGGGACTCCATTGTCAACTACGCCAGAGGCAAAAAGCAGTCCAGACACATCACAGTGGTTCACAACTTCCAGGTAGGGAAGGGCTGAGCTTTCAAGGTTTGTCCCTTTTGCTAGCTGTTATCCAGAGGGAAGAGAATAACAGAAAGTCTCTGCCCACAAGCTTTGCCTCACCAGGGATTTGTTGCTGCTTCCTTTAACCCCTTTGGCTAGTGACAGAACTGACATGTGTGAGCAACAGACTAGAGGCAGAAAAATGCTGTCTTCCGCTGTTTCTTGTCCCTGCAATTCCTGTCTCCCAAAGACCATGTCTGCAATTGGGAACTGAAAATAGAAATTGGGTAACAAACCATCCCACTGCAGCTTAGTCTCAGAAACAGGAATTCCTCATTGGCCCTTGTTACTATGGCTTCATAAAACCAGGACTGTATCTTTGCCCTGCAAGGGAAGCTAGACATGGATCTCTCAATTTTGAGCATCCTTCAAAGGTCTTGCAAGCTAAGTTCTTAGGCCAAGTCTTACCTTCTCAAAGTAGCTGTTCCTGGTTTCTGAGGTTGGACAATAATGATCTTCTCTCATGTTCTGTCTCTGTCATTGTCTGCTCTTCTCACCTTCAGTTCTTTGAGCTGGATGTTTACAACAGTGATGGATCTCCCCTTACTGCTGAGCAACTCTTCATTCAGCTGGAGAAGATTTGGAACACCTCCCTCCAAACAAACAAAGAACCTATTGGGATCCTCACCACCAACCACCGAAACAGCTGGGCAAAAGCCTACAGCAACCTCCTGAAAGGTCTGTAGAACCCCTAACACACAGGTACTAATAAACACTGCAGATCCTTGAACAACAAATCTCACCACTGTGCTCTGCTCAGTTCTTTCCTCTGGAAGCTTGTTTTGGACACATAACATGAACTTTCCACCTTAAAGAAGCAATCATTACAATCTATTGTAATTTTTGGGTTGGAAGGTACAGATTCAAAGTGTGAAGTGTGGTGAAGAGTTTGTTGCCTTGCAATGGAGAGGATGTAAGAAAAGTGAAAAAAGGAGGGTGAATGCAGCATGTTCACACCTGTAACAACCCAGCTGGCTGCAATTTTAATAGCTGTGGACATCTCCCTGAGGAACAGTGGGAACCCAACACTGTATCCTTCAAACCCACTCTTTCAAATTTCAATCTCCTCTCAATAACACAACTCCCTCTCTTACTCACGGTTCATTTCTCTCACAGATAAGACCAACAAGGAATCCGTGCGTGCAATTGAGAAGAGCATCTGCACCGTGTGCCTGGATGCCCCCATGCCCCGGGTGTCTGAGGACATCTACAAGAGCCGTGTGGCCGCGCAGATGCTGCACGGTGGCGGCAGCCGCTTCAACAGTGGCAACCGATGGTTTGACAAAACCCTGCAGGTAAGGGCTGATGCTCTACAGGCACTGGAGAGATGGCTCTGGAAATGTTTCCTGAGAGTACAAAGTCCAAAAAATCCCAGGAACCTTTTGCAGGCAAGGTTCTCATGTCAAGAGCGTGGAAAAACAAGGGAGACAAGGAGTGGTGTCTGACAGCATGAGATCCTGTGGTTTCCCCTGCAGTCACCAGCATTCGTTGCTGCCTCAGGGACTTGTTTCTTTTCTGCCTCTGCCCAAGTTTATTCAGTGCAGCAGGTCTTTGTGTTCCTTACAAATCAGTTTTCTGCCTGCAGTGAACAATGCCTCGTCTGCTCGGTGGCAAACCAAACGATGGGAGATCTGTTCCTTGGATTTCCTCCAAGCTTGTCACTTTTCCTGGTTTTGCCAGAAGCTGCCCAATGGCATTTTGTTTTGTTTTTTGAAACATGAACTGCCATCCCACAGCATTCCTCTGATCTCTTCTCCATTCAGTCTTGTCAAGATCCTTCAATAGCAGCTGCTGTTGGAGCTTTTCCTTCATTAGTTGGTATATCCTGGCTTGCAGATTGTAGCAATGGTGCTTTAGAGGACTCTCCTTGTACCTGCTGAACTCTTCAATAGTGTTTTCAGCTGGTTTGTTCCTGTTTGGAACTCTTCACCAATGAGATAAAGTTCAGATGTTGCAGCTGATTGAAAAGTAAAGATAAGCCAGCATGTGGTGATGTTATTCCTGTAGTGAGTGCATCTCAGTAAATCAAAACCATTGAACCTCTCTGTATGGCCAAAGCACTGAGCACACCAGTATGTCAGGCACACCCTCATCCACGGAATTTTGCAGAACTCTTAAGAGTGCTCTCAGATCTTCTGCACCTGCTGAAAGGCTTCCACTGCTGTCCTGCTAAAGGAGACCTTTCATTGTGCAAGGACAGGCTCTGATACCCAGAGAGACCTCAGTGTCTGTATCTCGTGCCTCACACAGAGCCTGTCTGTCTTCAACACTGTTGTCTCGTGCTTCTCTCCCAGTTCATCATTGCTGAAGATGGCTCCTTTGGTCTCGTATACGAGCACGCTCCCTCCGAAGGCCCACCCATCGTTGCTCTTCTGGATCACATTGTGGAGTTCACGTGAGTCCTGCCCCTACTTTTCCTCAGCGATGGAGATCCCTTATTGGCACTGAGGGGTTTGTTGGGCTGTGACCAGTGTCACAAGGTGTTAGGGAAGATCTCCTGTGCATTTCTATCCAGGCTCTGGCATTCCTAGCTGAGCCTCATGCCAGAGGTCTGGTCAAACAGAACCATTTCTCTGCACAGGAAGAAACCTGAGGTGGTCAAATCCCCCACAGTTCCTCTGCCAATGCCCAAAAAGCTGCGGTTTAACATCACCCCAGAAATCAAGAATGACATAGAGAAGGCAAAGCAAAACCTCAACATGTGAGTATGAAGCAGTGGAGAGGTGGGTGCGTGACCAAAAGAGTATTTCATGTCCCCCTTTGGAGTACACCAGTAGCTTAAATGAAGCTTTCCCCACTGCAGCCAGGGAGTTTTCCCAGTGACTGCTGGGGTCAACAGCATTGAGCTGAGCTGCAAAGCACTGCCAGGAATAAGGTCAGAGGTGCTGGAAAGGGGTTATTACTGATTCATCCTATTTGCTGAGAAAGAACAAGGCTTTACTGGATCCAGCTAAGAATACTGGAGCATGAACACACACATGACCATCTAACCTGGTGAAGATTTTCAGCAGTGGCCAAAAATTCTTACCTCTGTGGTGCTGCCCAAAGAGATCCATGTGTGCTGGAGCTCTCTGTCCCTGCATAGGTCAGATCCAGATGGCCTGCTCCCTCTGAGCCTTGTGAAAGCAAATCCATTCCTCCGTGTTACAAGAATGAGCAACAAGCAGAGGAACAGTTCCTTTTTCTTTCCTTGTAGAATGGTCGAAGATCTGGATATCAAAGTCATGGTCTTTCATCAATTTGGGAAAGGTTTCCCCAAGTCAGAGAAGATAAGCCCTGATGCTTTTATCCAGCTGGCCTTGCAGCTGGCATACTACAGGTAAGCCCACCCATAGGTCATTCCTCAGCCTTCTCACTGACAGACTCAAACACATGAGCTTGATAAAGGTGGCACAGACAAGGCTCTTCCAGCACAGACTCACTTGTGTGCCTTTCTCCTCCCTGTCCCAGGATGTATGGCCACGCCTGTGCCACGTACGAGAGCGCATCACTGAGGATGTTCCGCCTGGGCCGCACCGACACCATTCGCTCCACCTCTGTGGACTCCCTCAAGTTTGTGCAATCCATGGACAGCCCTGACAAATCGGTGAGGATCCCAAAGAAGTGGAGTAAGAGGAATCCAGAAAAGAGAAAAACTTATTTGGCTGTGTCATGTAGTTTCAGCTATGGAGGATTGCAGCCCATATAGATCTACACCATAGCTTGCAGTATCTTTACACATCAGGGGTTTGACTTTTCCTTCATGTGTACTGAACGCCTGGGAAACATCATGTGGATGTTTTTTAGCCCACCAAAAAGTCCCCTATAAGTCTGTTCAGCTATTCAAACTAAGTTCTGCTACTGATGGATGAACTCCATTCAGAATGAAGTAATGCTGACAAACAAAATGATGTAAAAATTAATTCTAGTAAATACAAGTTTCATTCACACACAAGGCAGAAATGTCCTCCATTCTAGAGAGCAGCCAAAATGAGGTTCTCTGTTCAGCAAAAAAACCTAAACAGATCTGTGTGTTCTCAGGACCAGGAGAAAGCAGACCTGCTGAGGAGAGCCACACAGGCCCACAGAGAATACACAGACATGGTGAGTGTCCTCTGTGCAGCCAGGCTTGGGGGTTTACCCTGCAAATGAGAGTTCTGGGAAAGACAAGACCTTAACACCTTTCACTTCTGACACAGCAGTGTGGCTGTTAGTGTTGCAAAGGTCTGACTCTGATCTGACAGTGCTCTACGGCCATGGACTGAATCCTCTCTACCTGGTGTGTTACATCTCCCTTGTGACTGGCCTGAAGAATCAAATATTTAAATATCTTCATTTCTTACCATCATTGTTGCTGATAAATGCCAGAGTTACACAGCTAGTGCTTAAACCAGAGCGAGTCAAGGGGCAGGAACTGTAAGATTGTTTCCACTGGTGTGTTTAATTTCACAGTAAACAAGACTATTGGTCTTAAAGGCAAGATCTAGTTTCCTTCTATCTTTAAACATTTAGAGTCTTTTTAAAAGTGTTCCTTTCTTTAACCCAAAGAAATAGTTTTGCTCACTTGCTGCTGGCCTGGCTTTCATCTGTCCATCCTTCCTTCCCTCCAGGCCATACGGGGCAACGCAATAGACCGGCACCTCTTGGGGCTGAAGCTCCAGGCAATCGAGGACCTGGTGAGCATGCCCGAGCTCTTCATGGACACAGCCTATGCTGTTGCAATGCACTTCAAGCTCTCAACCAGCCAGGTACAACTCATCTGAGCAAGAAGTGCTCTGTTTCTCTTCAGTTCCTTTCTGTTAAAAACTCATCTACATTGGGGGTCAGAAATTTCTAAGCTTGCTGCCAATCCCATAAAACTACAGGTGTGATCTTATAGCTGCCACAGTCCCTCACAGACATGTAAAACACTAACATAACCAAAGCTTGGATCACCAAGAGTGGTTGGTGTCTAAATCTAAGTGACATCAATGAAGTCAGCAGCCAGAACAGCTTTGTGTTAAGTGCTGTGCTCTGATTCTTACTGAATAGGTCTACTTGTGACTTACTACAAACTTACCCTGGGGAGAAGAACTCCTTTGCAAATGCAGAGGAAACACACTGCTGCTAAATTATAGGATCCAGCTCGTGTGTGGTGGGAGGTGAGGCTGACCAAAAGCCCTTCTAGAGCAGTTTAATGAGTTTCCTCTGTTGACAGAGCTGTTTGCATTTGATAGCTTCATTTTTCTCTGACTGGTCAGAAGGTTTTAATCACATTGTCTCCACAGGTCCCAGCCAAGACAGACTGTGTGATGTGTTTTGGTCCCGTGGTTCCAGATGGCTACGGAGTCTGTTACAACCCTATGGAGGAACACATCAACTTTGCAGTTTCATCCTTCAATAGCTGTGCTGACACAAACACAGCCCGCATGGCACATTATCTCGAGAAAGCACTGCTAGACATGAGGATCTTGCTCCAGGCAGCTCCCAAATCCAAACTGTAAGAGGGAAACCCCCCAGTTAAACGGGCTATCCCTGATGCACTGAAGCTCCCAGTTCCTCAGAAAATGATTCAGAGAACAGCTTGCTCTGGAACCTAAGAAGATATCCAGCATTTGTTTTCAGCAAGATGTTACAGAATAGTCACCCTGCAGACATCAGACTCTGTAGTGAGAGGAAACACTGTCTCAAACCAAAGCAGAACTGACAGGGCCTCTCCCATCAATGCAAAGTGCATCTTCCTGTCCTCAAAGAGGACTCAAATATGACTTTAATGAAAATTACTGTAAGGGAATACAGAAAGCACAGTTCTTACCAGTATCTAAATCCATTTGGTGAGAAAGGTAGTTCTTGTCCAGGAAAAGCAGGGAATGTTTTTTGTATGATAGAACTACTGTAAGACCAACTCTTTTTCCTGGTTTCATCTCCTGAAGAGCATCTTCCAAACTTGACTGAAGATTTTTCTACTGCTCCAGCAAAACTTCATCATTGTACTTCAGCAAGGGGAGAAGGAAGTCAAGCCAGAGCAGATCCAGTCTCGTTAAGAGCACACGGCACTACTTATCCCAGGCACTCCAACCAGTACAGGCTTTACAGGAATGTTCCCTTCCCCTTGTTCACAACACTGGGCTCTCCTTTTTCTTACACTGACCTTCTTAACAACAGAACACGACTTGCTACACACTAAGGTGATTTTTACTGTTTCAGGTTATTTTTTGTTGTTGTTCTTACACTGGGCTTTTTGTTAAGCTTCCTGCCATGGTCCTACCATTGATCTTCCAGCTCAGCCTAAAACTTTTTCCCCATGAAGCTTCTACAAAACTCTCCTCACGTAAGTTTTGCCAGCTTTGGCTTTTATGTACCTTCAAATCTGCAGAGATGGGAAGGGATTTCCTATGCATTTGCAGGACACTTGCTCCATTGTATCTTTGGAGCTGAGGAAAAGAAAAAGATGCTGACTCTATTTACTAACCAGAAGACCACATGCCTGATGATTTTATACCTTGCTTTCAGAAACAGCCTTTTTGTGCACAACATTGTGCCTGAGCTGTGGACAAATAAGGATGTTTCTGATCAGGAACTCCAGAACATACTTCCATTACTGGCCCACAGTTAAAATCTGTTAAAAGCCAACGAAAAAACAGCTGCAGAATCACACTTCTTTCACATCACTCTGCTTCAACAAGGCAGAAAATCTTGAAAAACAGGAAGAAAGCTGAGTACACGTAGACCCTGTAGGTGTTTCTGCACTGTGGCAGCCACTGTTCCTGCAGTAACAGCACAGCACCTTTTCTGCCACTCTGGGGAGTTATTTCTTACTGCAATATTATTCCAATTCATGCCAGCTTTATTCTGTGAGAGAATGATCTCATGATACTATTTTCATGTTCAGCTGACAAACTTGAGACAGTAAAAGATTATACATAAACATTAACATACAATGGTAGCATAGTATCTACTTCCAATCAATCTGTCAGAACCCAGGCTCCTGACTACACTTTTATTTAGTAAAACTGTATGGTAATAAGAGAATTGTAGTGCTATTTCTGCAGTAGGAATTCTGTATTTAAATTTCACAGCGTTCAAGATGTGTCTGCTGGGGCATCACCATAAACAAGAAGCATTAGGAGTGTGATGGCCTGTTTTATTAAGAGGAAAATAATTGCAAGGGACATGATCAAAGTGCCTTGATGAACATATATGAAGAAATTTGCACTAAAGCTGTTTAAGGAAAAAGAAATCTAATTTGTCTCAAAAGATACAAGCCAATGCTTTGCCATTTTTCTCCTGAAAGGATGTTATTTCAAAGCTATCTCATACCTAATAACAAACCTTAAAAGAGGAAAATTTAACTGAAACTCACCTGCACAGCCAGTGATTGTATGAACTGCCACTTTCACATCATCTACATGGATTTAGTTGATTTTTTTGAAGAATCTTGAATGGAGTGAGACAGCCTAAAAACTACAAATCTGCAAGCAGAAATCCTTGCTCTGGTGACTCCTCTGCATCAATTAGACTGAAAACTGCAAGAGGATACTCAGTATTACAAACTCTAAGTGATTGTGTAAATACTACGGACAAGAACAAACCTCACTGGAATAACATCTGGATTTATGGAGCCTTTTACATGGAAAAAATATTCCTTTTGCCAAAGTAATCCTCCCTCTATACTGAATCAGCCTCTGTTGCCAGAGGATGAGTTATTTTTCCATGTCTGCAATGCCTTCAAGCACAAGTAGTGCCACTGAAGTATTTGAGACTGGCCCTTTTCCACTTCTGTCTCAGAGGGGAGGCTCTCAAAGCCAAGTGCCTATTAAAGATTAAGCATAAGCATGTGCTGCTGAAGACTGTACCTCAGAAGATGGGATTGATTTATTCTGGATCTAAATCTGGATTTCCCACTAGCTTCAGCAGCACAGAGCTGCAAGGAGCAGACTGTCACACTGAAAGAGATACGAGATTCATAAACCACTTAATACATCCTTACTGATACACAGATTTGAAATTCAGATGAATGAGGCTCATTTTTAAAGTGCTTGAAAGGACACTAAAATCATTACAAGGTTTTTCCTTTAAAAAGTCTTTTCTTATGGTACAAGTTCTAAAATGTGATGTCCTGGTTCGTATCTTCTAGATTTTTTCAGTGTTGAGTACTGAATACTGTTCTCCTTGTTTCTGATTGTTTTATCAAAAGATGTCCATTGTCTTAAAGGCACATTAAGTAGAAGAAACTAATGCTCCAGAAGAACTACTGATTTGGAACAAATTATTTCAGAAACTCATAGACTGAAAATATTCAGATAACTCTTGGGGGTATGAGTGCAATTTTTGACACAGCCTGGTAGTGTTGCATGTTTTGCTGGTTTAGCTGTGTTAAGTACTGTTGGGTAGTGGGATCCATGTCATGCAAAGTTTGGAAATGTTCGTTGAATAAACTGAGACACAATAAACAGATAAATGCTACAAAAAGGCTTAAAATTCTTTGAACTGCAGAAGTTACATAACTGCCCTTATTAGGAGGATGTTTGTGGGATAGCAAGAACAGTGAACCACAGCATTCTGTCACCTTCCTTTTATTGTCACATCTCCATCCAGCCCCCTTGAGTACAGGGGAGGAAGGGAAAGCATCTGCTTGCAAAGCCACATATTCCAAAGAAAATACTCCATTTCAGAAAACTAGTGGCAGGAGACTTCATACAAATATAGGATAGTAAGGCAGAGCTCAAATCTTTTTTCTGCACAGCACCATTTAGTTAAGAAAATTCATGGAATCACGAAGGAATTTCTACTGTATATCAAGTATTGCAAAGATTTCTGAAAAGGTACAGCAAACGTAGGCAGAAGATGCAGATTACAAACAACTCACAGAGAACAGAGGAGAGTTTATTACAGTGTCTTACAAGAGCTCTTCATCCTCTCCCTCATTCCTAAGAATTACTGTAGGAAGCTTGGGTTTGAAGGCAACATGAAGTGGAAAAGCTTTTTGCACTGCACTGCTCTCTGTGAGGAGATGAACCCTCTTCCCTATGCTCAATAGGCGTTTCCATATTTATTTTTTCCATCAGTCTGTCATAACACCTCGAGAGGCTGGGGAAGTGCTAAGCCACTCCTGAGACAATCCACTCTTTCAGCAGCCTTGGAGAAGAGAGGTGGGATCTCTACTTCTGGCTTTCTAAGTTCCCTTACAAGAGATATAAGGAGAAAAATGAATGGTTTTACAAGACATAAGTCATCAGTACCAGTTTTCAAACTGAAACACATGGTACCACCATGTCACAGGACCTATCTGATGTCCTGTCTCATCCCAACAGAACTGGTCTAAGTCAGATCAAATGTCCTTGTGAAAGCTGCAAGATGCCTCTTTATTATGATGCACCTTCAAAGCAGATCCAGTGCTCACGTCCTTCAGATATTACAAGATTGCTCGTTATGCAAGTACTAAACAGTTCTTTAAAAATGTGTATATACATACTTGCTGTAACAACTGAAAACAGTTAATTTACTACCCATAGCTATTTAAACACAAATTTAAACAGCCTTCATTCCTGATCTCCTGGATTGGGATCACTTTCTACAGTTAACACTCTAGGTGTCCAACAGCAGCTCCCACTCCACACAAACACACAAACTCCTATAACAACAGGCACAGATGAAAACTTTAAAAAAAAATAAAAAATAAGATGAACAGAGAAAAAAAACTCACTTCAAGCAGCTTTATAATGCAGGAGTCTGATTAAAGTGGAGATAGTAAAACAGGCAGCAAGACTGAGATGTGACAGTCATTTTACCTCTGCTCATGACTGCATCGAAGGCACACCGATGACCTTTGAGCCAGTTCAGAAGCTGTCCTTTATCTGTGAAAGTTCAAGTCAATTGTGCTTTGAATAAATACTTCTCTGTAGTTACACTTGAACTGCTGCATTATATACTAGAAATACAGAAAGTGTCCATGCACAGCCCTGAAGCACTTCGAGTATAGCCCTTGCCAGGTCAACTCATGGGTCACAGAGGTCGTAGGCATCACCAGCACACTGAGATGGCAGGCACACTCCCACAGAGACACAGCATCCAGAGCGCCACTGGCCAGACGGAGAATGGGAATGGAAGAAGGATGGAAAGCAAAACTTGCTTGTAGGAGTTCAGCATTCAAGGTTATAGCTGCAGAACCCTGACCAAGCTACTGTGATAACTGGCAAGAGCCTCTGTTAGGACAAGTTCCCTACTTGGGAGTTCACAGATGGGAGTCTAACAGGACTCTTTAAGGAGTAATTCAGAGAGCAGCTGAGCTAGTTATTAGTCATTTGTCTTGTTGTTCATTTGTGGTTGTCACTGTGTTCATTCTTAAAAATCCCTCCCTTAAGCTTTAACAGAAAAAAAAAATCCAGTGCTTAAGACAGAGACCAGCAACTGAATTTTGTAAGGCTTTGGGCTGACTCTTACTGGAACACAGCACTGCTTAGAACCAGTGGGCTTCCCAGTGCCCTCAGCACAACAAAAGCTGTACAGATCACAGCAACCCTGAGGTAATAAAAGTATAAAGGAAGAGATGGAATAAATGTGAGATATGTATGATAATCTTGCCACCTAGAAGAGATTCTGAGAAGGACACTCTTGCTAATTACACAACAGGAGCAGCAGTGGAAAAAAAAAAGTCATTATATTTGTGTTTTTCCTTTGTTTTACACACACACTCCCCTTAACTGGTATCTGTGCAGGCTTCCCTGCAGAACTGTCACTAGTGTTAAAAATCAGATCTTTATAGTCTGTCTTTCTGTCTGTACAAAGTACAGTTGGAATTGATTTTGATCTCCCAAACTGACTGCAGAAAGGAAAGTCTTCCTCTCCCTCTTGCCTAGGTCACCCCATCCTAGTTCCCCTCCCTCCTAAGAAGCTTGTAAGAATTAAAAGCCCTAATTAAACATGATCGACTTGAGATTAGTTTTGTCATCTTCTTCCAAAAACGAAAAACCCGAACAAAAAAAAAAGGCAAAAAACCAAAACACACAATCAATGCCTCACCCACCCTATAAACAATAGTTCCATTTAAAAAAATAAATAAATAGTGTGTATATTTCATGCTGAAAAAAAAAGTCACAGAAAGGATTCATTTTTGGTTTTCCCTCCCCCGAACACAACACCAGGCATTTTCTCCCCCCTCCCCTGACGTAGACACGATGGTACATCCAACCATGTGCATCTGTGTTCAAAATGAGTTTCTACTCCTGCACGGTCCCACATGCATCAGGGAGCATCCAGCTTAGCTGCTAAAGCAGAGCAAAGGCTTTCAGGTTTTGGGTATGGTCCCTGCCTGTTCCTTTGGTCCGTCTGTTAAAAGGCTCCTTGCTGCTCCCAGGTCTCTGCTCTTGTCTGTCTCCGTTAAAACACGCCCTGGTCCCCATGTTCCCGGTCACTGGAGCTTCGTACCCAGCTTGCGCTGTCTGTTCCTGCAAGGCAACACAGGCACAGGTGACACAGGGGACCCCAATCCCATCCCAGGGGGCTGCAACAAACCAGGGGGCAAATACAGGAGGATTAAAGTAAGGCTCTGCTTAGCTCCACACAAAATTGAAGCACCCCTGCCATACCCACCAGGCAGATCAGCCCTTCCTACTCTCCACGCTTCCAGAACACCCACCCCATCTTCAGTGTACACAAGCTCACACGTGGATGCACGATTATAAACACCTGCTATAAACAGGCCAGGGAGCTGAAATGCTACTTAAATGAGATTAAATTCTTGGATCAAACCCTCTCCATACTCACCTTTCAGCTGCAGCCATTAACCCACAACTTGCTATTTCTTTTCTCCGAGCTATTCTACCCACAGCAGCTGAAAATTATCAGCTACATATCAGAAAATTATTTAATAACTGCATCCAAAAGGTCAGAGCAGCAACAGCTCCTCCATTCCCAACAGAACTTACCTTGCTTCTGCTCTCGTGACTGTGTATTCAAACCACAGGATGTTAGGAATGAGGCTGGTATCTCGGATTAAAAAGAACTCTGAAATTGGCCTGAAAACAGACAATGTGTGGAAAGGGGGAAATAATTAGACTTTCTCCACTGCAATTTTGATTTAAAAAAAATAAAAAAAAAAGCACAAAACCTGCTCTAGTTAACAGCACTATTTTATCTCTTCGGGCTGGGAAAAGGATTCTTGTTATATTTAATCAAAAACTTTTTTTTTCTTTCCTTATACAGTATTTCCAGACTATATTACATGTAAATAGCTCTGCAATTTTACTAGGTCATTAGACATTCATTAAGAAAGGTCTGCAGTTCATCTTGCAAAGCTCCTCCAGCTCTCTGCCACACCTCACAGCTTTAGCAGAGCTTTACAAAATGTAGCAGTTGATTGAATTCCCTCTTCCCCACCCTTATCAAGGACACATGATCCTTTGTATATATGCATGCACAAGAAAACATGGAGGAACAAAGTAGGTTACACAACAGCCAGTATGCAAAACTGGGACAGAGCCCAGGAATTCTCATTTCCAACATCCATAACAAACCTCCACAGAATAAAGAGATTTACCATGCAGCTATCCTCGGGAAAAGGGGAGTTAGGATCTCCTGTGTGAAGGCAAACCAGGCTATGGCCATGATGCTCCCTGCCACACCTCCATATAGGACTTGGCTCCAGGTGTGGTAAAGCAAATAAACCCTGCAGTGGAAGAGAAGAGTCACAAAACAGGCTTAAAACAAAAGGAGGCAAGACTCAGGAGCTGAGATGTCACTGGACCCACAGACAGTGGGAGCAAATTACCCTCCAGATGTTAAAAGTGGGTGCCTTTTTCAGTAAAAAGCTGGCAAAAATAGTGGGAGGAAGAAACTGGGAAAAATTCTTCCCCGCTACAGCAGTTTCAGCTTGGAGCTCTTCTAGTTTGAGCTTAACTCTAATAAATAATCCTCCACATTCTCCTTCATCCATCTTTGGATCAGCTGAAGAACTAATACTGTTAGTTCCCACAAGAGACTTCTCCAAAGGACAAGTCCCCTCCAGGCCACCAAAGCTGAGGCTTAAAGGCTTTTAAGAACATGGACAGCTTTTTTTTTTTTTTGTGATTTTGCTGTCACAGGCACAGAGGCTGCATGACCAGTGTGCTCACTGTGACTGCAGCCACTCAGGGCTGCACTGTTGGCCTGTTTTATGTGGGCACAAGCTACATTCAAAATTCTTTTCACCCATGTATCATTATGATCATCTTATCTGACCCTCTGTCTAACATAGGCCACTTGTTTTCCTCTAATTTTGTTTTAATTAGACCATATACCTCTGACAAATTTGTCCTGTCAGAATTTTAAAATAGTTAGTAGCAAGTAATCAGCTGTAGTGCACAGTCAACTGTACCAACAGGTAATTACTTTCCTGTGGAAAATGTAACCCTACTCCTAGCTTGAATTTGTCTGTTTTTCCAATCACTAGAGCTCACTTTACATTTAGTCTACTAAAGAGAAAAAAATCTTCAAGATCAAAGTTCCATTTTCTTTATTAATCTTAATACAACTAAACCTTGCAAGCCAAACAGCTATAAATGTTTGGATTAACTAATGTTCAAGCAAAACAATGGGACTGATCAACTGTAGCAATCCACATGCTGCAGATGCTGGTGTGCCAAGGCACGGGGCAATGCATCCACAACCAGTGCTGGAATGGGTGAGGCAGCGAGGCTGGAGCATGGCAGTGGAGCCCACAGGGAACTGGCACAAGCTCAGCTGATTTGGGGTTTTACAAATGCTTCTGTGAAGCACCACACACGTAGCACCTTTGTTTATTGGGTCTCATGGCAATGCTTCTACAAAGCTCTGACTCATACAGTACAGTGGAGAATTAGGTGGGAAAGGCAGGATAAGGAATGCCAGGCCTGCTGGCTGGGACAGGCCACGGGGCTGTATGAGAGCAGAAGAGAAACAGTTGCTCCATACCTACTATAAGAGACTAGCAAAGCCACTGTGACGAGGCAGATGGACAGCACATGTCGCCATAGTAAATCCAGAAACCTCGCATTGTTTGTTTGGTGCATTCTGAAAGAGATGGAGAGCCATTAGCACAGGGCAGGGAACAGAAAAGTCCTGACCTCTCTCTCCCTCTGAAACCCTAGGGAAGCTCTACTCCAGTGGGGTCACAGGCAGCTCAATCCCATCCCAGCAGCAGTCTGTCCCCCTGGCAGCAGTTAAAGAGCAGCCAGGGAACCACACGTGTGTCTCTCCAGCTGTGAACAGGGATTGCTGTGATGGAAGGCAGGATGGCCACACTGATGTGAGAGGCACGTGCTGAGCATATGCAACAGGGAGCCAAGACATCAGAGTACCTCCAGTGCCCACAGAGTCAGGAGGAACTGTGAGTTTTGTCTTACTCCACACATAGAGCCACAAGACAAAGCCATGCCCCAGCAAGAATTTTGTTAAAGTACAGCAGGTAAACCCAGTCCTTGGTAAGGGAGGTGAACTAAAAAGTCATGCAAGTGGACAGCTGGTATTACCCAAAAGATTGTAGATAACCCCACTGAAACTGAGACAAAATGAGAAAGGAGCTCTTCATTTCTCCTCCCTATCCCCACCTCTTCCCTCACGCTGGGGAACCATCACAGCTTAGAAAAAGAAAACTGGGAGACCTTTACTCTGACAGGTAAAAGGAAGCCCACTCACACCCTCCAGTTTTCAGCCATGGTAACTCCAGCTCTACATTCAGATTGAGACAGACATGCTCCACTCCCACCCAAGCCACAATAAATTGTACAGGTCCTCAGATTTCATTCCATTATCCCACTCAAGTGGCACCCAGCAAGGGAGCCACCCATTTCAGGTGTTTCAACATATTAACAGCCATAACCTGACCTGGAATTTTTACCTTAAATAAAGGAACAGAAAGGAATAGACAGAGAAAAACCACATGAATTGGGAGTGGCTGGACGGCATCCCATATTTTGTGGTCACTGTTGAATGGGCTTCTGGGAAGAGAAGAAGAAAGAATATGATCAAGGTATGGTCAGCAGCTGGAACACTCCAGATGTGAAGCCAGACCAGGCTGCTGGAGCACGCACAGAGTTCACAGGACAAATCCCTGCTCAGGTGGCTCTGCAGCCTTCTTACACCCAAACATGCACAGTCAACATGAGGCAAAGGGGGAAAACCCTCTAACCCCCCTCAGTCAGCATTCCACCAAAAACTCCCCTGACACCACTCATGGTCCATACCCTACCTTCACATGGCCGAGGCTCCCGGATTACATTTTTTATTAACCAGTTCACTCCCTCGTTGAACACCAGCCCTCCCAAGAAAGAGATCTGTAAAGGCAAGACAGCTGTGTCATCCCCTCTAAAAGATCCTGCTACTTACCAGGCTTCTCTGTTGACAAAACCCCAAACATTATGTTTCTAATTTTCTTTTTTGACTATTAAGAGTTAAAACCAACGGCTTCCAAATTCTATACCTGAGGAAGAAAAGCATTTATTTTCAGCTCACTTTCTGTTTGGCAATACATTGTGTATATGCAGCTTTTCAGCAGCTGATACACAGAGAGACAAAAATTACACAGTAGGGCACTTCTCCCAGCACCCTGCACCAGCAAGTGCAGAAAGTGACCTTTTTAATAGGGCAGGTTTTCAGGAATTGGCTTTTCCCAATGACCAACAGGGGGAGTGCAGACACTGCTATTTGGGGAAATAGCTTAAAACAAAGGTGACTTTTTAGGCTTTCTGGCTTTTCCCTCTATGAGCTTCATCTTGAAGCTGCCGTCTTGTCTAAGATGAATTCACATTCTGAGCTAAGCCAGACCTGGCAGCATTTATTTTTACTCTTCAACTCCACAGTTCATACACCTCCCCTAAATTAGTCCTGCTGCTGTGATCAAATTCCCAGCTGGTGATGACACTCTGCCTCCTTAACACTCAGTCCCATTCCACATGATGAAGCAAATTTTCACTCCACATTCTGAGCCACAGATCAGGCTGCTGCAAGTCAGCCAGTGTCTCTCTCCAGCCCAGTGGTGACTTCCTACATGAAGGACTGGGAATCAACCTCAACATTAGTCTCATTATCAACACCAAACAAGCCCCTGTATTCAGAAACCTATAAACCTGTGCAATAGTTACTCTGGCTTGTTCTCTCTTTTGGGCCAGCATGAAACATTTGAGTTACCAAAAGTGAACAGCTGCCTTTCCTAGATAAAGGTCCTATTCCCAGGTCCCTTGGGCCACTGGTTCCCAGGACACTGTGGCCCTGCATTTGAAATGTGCTGTCAAAACCCTTTCAGTGGCTCCTGTTTTATCTGTTTACTGAGGGCAAATGTTACTAGAGGCTTATATGACCTATAGAGAGTTTATCCAACTGATTCCCAACTACCTGGCAGAGCAGATAGAAAGCATTATAAGAATTTGGACAGAAATAAGTCTCTTCTGCCCCTGGTATTCAACTCACATTTGAAAAGCAGCCCTTAAAGAGAGAGAAAACCTTCAGCTTTCCAAGGGAGTGTATTTTTAACCCTTTTTCTGCCTCAATAGTTCAAATAAAGTGCATTCTCCTGGGTTACACACACCATTTCCTGCATATGCTGCCCAGTGCTATGATCCTACTGGATCTTGGGAGTGTTCCCACTCTGCAACAGCATTCTGTACTTTCTCAGACATCTCCTTTGATGGTTCTGGACAGATAATGTCCAAAATGCACCACAGAGTAACAGAGAAGTCAGCAAAGGCTAAGCAGCCTTTCAACCTGGTACGGGTGCTAAGTGTCTCCTGCTGTTCCCTGACAGGAAGATGCCTTTCCTAAGCTTCCTCCTTATAGAGAGAAAAAGAAGTGTGAATACAGGAGCCCCAGGTGACAAAGGAAAAGAATTTTGTCATAAGGAGAGGCTGGGAAGGGAGGTAAGGACTCACCGTGTGAAGTTCTCTCTTGAATATGATGAGTGTTACAAAGCCAACAATAATGAATATTGGACCAAGACTCAAATAAGCTAAAAGCTGGCCAGAGAAATCACCTGGGGAAACAAACAAGACAAACAAATCAGTTTGAACTTCACAGGTACTTGCCTGCCACTACAACGTGGGTCAGTCAGAGACTTGGATCACAGAGCAGAGGGGCAAACTCAGCACTGCAGCAAGTCCACCTATTCCAGTGACAGAGGAGCCAAGGCAGAGGCAGCAGTGCTTCCAAGCAGGTTCAAAATCAGGGATGAAAGGAGCCTGGAATTGTTCAGCAGAGATTACTGCCACCCAATTTACAACAATAACCGTGGGTGTGGGCCCAGAGCCACTTTAATCCAACATAAGCACAGGCTACTGTAAAAGAGGCAGCATCTTTCACTTCCCCTCATTCCTATTTCCTCTCTGTGCCAGCAAACAATCCCCAAACAAATCCTTTCCCACTCCCTCACTAAAATGGGTTAG
This sequence comes from Lanius collurio, assembly GCA_020086605.1. Taxonomy (NCBI): domain Eukaryota; kingdom Metazoa; phylum Chordata; class Aves; order Passeriformes; family Laniidae; genus Lanius; species Lanius collurio. The sequence continues at coordinate 3,226,025 of JACBWW010000035.1, read as the reverse complement.
TTTTCAGCTGGATCAGCTTCCTAATCTGTCTCACCATGTGTCTGCACGAACATGAGCATTAACAAAATGGGAAGGAAATAAATAGCTAAACATAGCAGGAGATGTCAGGGAAATAAAGGAGACTGCCTTTTTAACCAGTAGCCCACTTGTACCACACAGAAGGGGATGTAGGCCTCCAACCCAAATAATTAACAGTCTAGTCATCCCCCAGGGAGAATCAGGGAGCAGCAATAGGACCTCAGAAAGGTCACAAGGTCCCTCAAAACCTTTATCCTGAACTACAACAGACACAGAAGTGAGCAGCAACAGTAAGGAGAAGCTGTGCATTTTGTCCCAAGTTTCTCTTGCCTGTTCCCAGAAAAGGGACACACAGAGAAGTATTTGGAGAAAAGATGTCAGCACAGATTCTGAGGAAACAAAAAATTATCAGAGTAATTTTGGTCCAAGATCAGCAATTCATATCAGAAGAGCGAGAACTGTCTGCCAGAGACTCTTTAAATATAGAAGTCCCCACAAACTCACTGTATGAACCCAGCAAGCAACAGAAGAGATGGGTACTTTGTCTATTGGTTCTCAGAGACCAGACTCTCTCCATCCCATCACTGAGCACAAAAGGATGAGCCCCCACATAAATTTGTCCTTCTTCCCTCCTCTCAAAAGGAAACAGGATGCCTCAGCAAGGCCGAGCATTGGACTCATTCCTAGATCAATTCCACTGCAAGATACTGAGTCTCCCCAGCCCGTGCACCCACATTTCAAAGCAGCACTTGGTGAAAAGGACTTTAACCTCACCCTCTGAGTGCTGGAACTGATAAAAAAGAAGTTATTGGCCCTTTACAACAAAGTTCATGCTGCTGCTCTTATTGCCACATAGTTGTGGTTACATCAGGTATAGTGCATGGAAGCCTCTGGAATTCCAAACTCTTGAGTCAAATTTGGGAACCAGCAACATCATCATTAAGGATTATTAGCAGGAGTTAGGTGAAATGAGAAAGATTTGGAGGACAAAACTCCCAACCACACTGGGTTTCCACTGAAGTTCTACTTTGATTTTAACTTGAAAGGCATTGGAAGACACTGAATTTGAAACTTTTCTTGCTCCATATGGCAGGTTTGTCTTGCATCAGGTGTGTTCCAAATGCTACCAAAGCAATGGATTATGGTAACACAAAGGGGAAGTAAGTAACAGTACAAGTTACCTGGCAATAGAGAATCAAGGCCCTTATGGTTTTACATAAATCACAAACTCTCAACAAAATTAATTCTGTCATCAATGATGAGGGAATTCATGAGACAAGCCTCCTTGTCAAGAGACAATTAAACTACCCTGAAAGCCTTAGGAATACTTTCCAATAGTCTCAATCCCAGCATTACCAAATAAAGAGACCTCATCATCAAGAGATCACCATGTTTCAGATCATTCACTCTGTTAATCCACAGTACATAAAGGCTTAGCACTTCCAGACTAAAAGCCATAATTTTGTCAAGCAGAAACCAAACCAGATTATTTATCTTCTCAGGGGGTTCTATTTCTTGTGCAGATGGTGAAAAGGTACTTAAGCAAGTAGTCTTTTAATTTAAATAGGATCAGCAGTAGCAAACTCAAAATCCTCTGTTACGTGATAACATTCCCAATAAATTAAATCACTCAGACTTCATAGGCACACAACCCACACCTGAGTGGGGAACCAGACACCATCACTCCCAGGTGTGCCTACCTAGCCCTTTACTCAATCTCAACATAAAAGCTCCTCAAATATTTCAGCTGTCCATTTAAAACAGAGGAGATATCCCTAATAATACTTCATGTTCCTGTGGCTAATGGCAATTAAACAGAGTCACATTCTGAAGCCACTTTTTCTACGGGAAGAGGCAAATAAACAGCTGGGCACTAACTGAAGGCAGCACTGGAGCTGCCCCAGGAACACACTAATGCCATCACAAACAGACCCGCTGGATCAGCAGCTCAAGGCAGAGCTGCAGTGACCAAAGCAGCTCTGAAAGGACTGGAAATCCCCAGTGGAGGAGGCAAAGTGAGCTCTGAGAGAAAGGCCAGCGCTGCTCAGCGCACAGTGCTCCAGGGGCCTTGGAGCGTGATTACTTCTGTCACTCCTGTCTCCTCTCACGCTCCAGTGCACTCCAAGACTTATTCCCAGGGAAAGGAGACGTGCAGGAGAGCCACAGTTTAAAGTCCACACAGATCTAGCAAGCAGCACCCATCCCTTTTTTTAGAAAAATTAATTTTCCTTTCATTTACTAAACTTGGGAATTTTAAAAGCAGTACCTCCAAGCAGTAGGAAGAGAGACAAAAATCTCTGCAAAAATGCAAATGGAGAATCTACATAATATACATACTGGGTTTCATTTAGTTTTAAATTCTGGTTTTTGGAAGTCCAGCTTTCACTGGACATTATTTGGAGCTCAAAAAGCAAAAATAAAGGATGCAACTACCTCATTTTTGGACAGCCAAGAGATAAGTACGTGCAGCACTATACATAGCTCAGACACACACTATTTTTTTCAGCCTTCATTCAGCATCTACTTCTGCTCCAATTCAACATTTTACCCAGCATCCTGTCAGTGGAAATATATGAGCTTCACCACATCTACTTAACCTGTATAGGATGTAAAAATGTGAATCAACAGCCTGCAACCACATCCTACCACAAGACTGAGCTTTGCCACCGCCACTTCCTATTGAAGGATCTATTTGTGGCACTGCCGCTGGTTGTGTGTTCTTGGCTAAGTCCATGTGTGCAATTTGCACAGACAACATGCAGTGTATGTATGTCATGGGCATATTCATCACTAAATATTCATGATATAAAAGAGTCATTTCCTCTGCTTGTGCCTATCTCCAGAACACAAGCTGTGGGACAGTAAAAATATCTGCAGGAGGCTTTAAATTATGGCATAAAGGCAGGAATCTGACTTAACTTTTGCAGGGAGATTAAACATAAACCCTGCATTAAAGCGGCCAAACAAGAGTGGGATCTGCTTCTTCCAAGAGATACTGCTTAGCTCTTGGAATGAGCCCTGACTTGTGAGTTCCCACCCTGCACAGAATCACGGGAGGGTTATCAGAACAAACATTCCTATAGGAGCTGCATGTGCTGACAGTGAACAGCAACAAGAACCGCCGAGCCAAAACACAGACACAGCACCAGGCCCTTTCAACCTCTTCACCCACAGAATGATTCTGTACACATGCCCCTCCAACTCTGCCTGGCTGTAGGAAACATTCTGGAGAAACTGGGAAAATGGGAATATTTTCTGTCATTTTGCAGAGAAAAGGTTTGGCACACCAGGTTTTCCTCCTTAAAGAATTTGTCGTGTGAGGACATCCAGAAAGTCCCAGAGCTCTAAGAATCCCAGCTGCACCAAAGAGAGGAAGTTTTCTTTCTTTTCTCCAAATAATAATAAAAAAACCCAAACAAGCCAGGAACTCAATGTTTCTCCAGTGAAACTCACCCTACAGACAGGAAGTCCCTGAAGATGAGTTTTAAGTCTGCAGCACAAAGTCATCCCATGCAAAGCAATGCATACGGGAAAAAACAACCCTAATTATACTCATGACATGGCAGGATTTAGTTCAGTTGTTATCAAACAAAAACCCTCACAGTTAAGTGTGTGCCAATACCCTCAGAGGAGCATCCAGTGCTCTGCAGCAGTCAAAAAGGCAAGAACATTTTAAAAAGCACAACAGAAGTTACTGTTATAGCACTACAAAAATTTATTATGCAATTCTGGTGTCACCAGCTAAAAAGGGAGAGTACACACAGAAAAGGCAAATAGAATGGGGACAAAGATAAGTATGCGACAGTAGCCATTCAGAAAACATCAAATACATCAGATTTTCAGCTGAGAAAGGAAAACAGATGATACGACAGTTCTATAAAGTCATGAATTATATGGAGAAATTGACAGCAAACAATTGCTGCCTCTCACTGCATATAAGAGAGTGTTTGATGAAATTACTGAGCAGTGGACTTAAAAACAGAAAAGAAAAACAACCACATTAAGCTGCAAAGCTCAGTGCCAAAGATACTGTGAGATCCAAAGCGGAAATGGATTCAAAGAGCAATTAGACATACAGCTTTTATACATCCATCAAAGGACTTAACAGTCCTGATGCAATCACCAGCTCATTACTGGAAGGACATAAGGAAGAAGGATTATTCCTGCCTACCTGCCAGCAACCTGACACTATGTCAGATCATTCCTTGGTCTCACCAAAGCAGAGCTGCTAATATAAAATGCTCAAGGATCAAAAAATTCTGAAAGCAGCATCAGGATGATATTTTTACAGGCTGTCCTCAGCAGCAGCGTGCTTCAGCACTCCCAGGCAGCACTGCCATGGCTGATTTTTTTCTCCCTATGTTTAATCCTAACATTCCCTATGGGTAGTATTTCAGTCAGGTCTCCAAGATTCCATTCCTCAGACCAGTCTGCAGTTGATTACCACAGCATTCATCTGCTGTTTCTCATTTATTTTGCTCAAAGTGGACATCACAGAAAGCCCTGGAGACCTGTGCAGGCACACAAGCAACTACAGATGGATTTGATGTATCACTCTTGATAAGGAAACATTAGATCAGGACAGGGAGCACCCTTCTGGAGACACCTCTCCCCTTCACAATTAGAAGAAGAAGCCCAAATCCAGGCTTTGTCTGCCAGGCAGAAATCAGCAGTGACAGCTTTTTACCCGGTCCCAGGGAGTGAGACCGTCACCTCGTGGCAGACGAAAGCTGGGGTGGCAGCAGTTCTGCACTGGAAATCTTTAAAGATGTGAGATTTCCAGAGGCAGTTGCCACAGCAGCTCAGCAGCCTCTGGGATCAGCCAAGAGAAGAAGCTGTTTGCCACAGAGCAGTGCATGACATGCCAAGACAGCTAAATAATTGATGTTGGTAAAAGCAGGATCTATTTCTCGTTCCGACCCCTCTCAGCAGCACAAGGCTACATTAACTCCACTGTGCTGAGCATGCTGCCAACATCACTACTTTAAAATATACATTATCTAGAAGCTTTATGGACCTGGACTTCAGATGTGCACAGGCTGAATGTAAACAGCTTTCTAAATAAAGTTAAGAGCACTTTCCCCAAATCCAGGTAAAAGCGTCAGACCTACCATCTTACTGCAAGTCATTTTTTCAGACCAAAATCTTGTCTGCCTTGACTTAGTAAAGCCTTTGACACTGCTTCCCACAGCACTCTCCTGGAGAACATCCATGGCTTGGATGAGTGCTCTGTTTTTCAGTTAAAAAACCTGTACAGGCCCAGATTGGCAGGGAATGGAGCTAAATCCAGCTGCAGCTGGGCACCAGAGGTGTTCCCCAGGGCTCAGTTCTGGCTCAGGTTCTGTTTCATATCTTTATTAATTATCTGGACAAGGAGATTGAGTGCACTTTTACACCTATTCCCCCTCTGCTGGACACTGCTAAGGCCCCACCTCAAATTCTGGGGTCAGTTTTGTGCCTCTCACAACAAGAGGGGCATTGAGAGGCTGAAGCATGTCCAGAGAAGGGAACAAAGCTGGGGAAGGGTCTGGAGAATCCAGAGTGGCTGAAGGAGCTGGAGGGGCTCAGCTCGGATTAAAAAGGAGGCTCAGGGGGGACCTTCTGGCTCTGCACAACTCCCTGACAGGAGTGTGCAGCCATGGGCAGGTCAGGCTCTGCTCCCAGGGAACAGGAGGAGAGGAAACAGCCACAAGTTTTACCAGGGGACGTCTAACTTGGATATTCGGAAAAGCTTCTTCATAGAAAGTGTTGTCCAGCCCTGGCACAGCTGCCCAGGGCACTGGTGGACTTCCCATGCCTGGAGGGATTTAAAAGCTGTGTAAATGTGGCACTTGAGGACGTGCTTTATAGTGGTGGCCTTGGCAGTGCCAGAGGAACAGCTGGACTCTGATCTCAGGGACTTCTCCAACCTAAATGAGTCTATGAAAATAAATTAACAAACTTTTATACCTCCAGCTGTTTTACTATTTTAGTCCTTTGTCTCCACTTTATAGGCTTCCATAAATACATGTTTTATCCAAGATAAACACTGTGCCCATCCCCTCCATACAGAACCCTAAGCTGGGTAGTGATTCACCCCTCCACATGGTCATCTCCTCCCTTTGCCTGTTTAAGGGCTCTCAACGCAGAGAGAAAATAATCAGGTTATGTCACATTGTTTAAGATCTGACAGATAACCCTTGTGCAGCGATTTCCACCACCATTTCCCAAACCAATCCAACAACTGGAGCACAAGACGCTCTGTGTATACTGCCAGGTTCAGATAAGGAGATAAGATACAAAAATGAATATATCAGTACTACTGGCAAGATTACTCCCCATCTCTCCCAAACTGTCACATTAATACATTTGAGAAGGGGAATGGCAGAAGAATAAAGCCTTTGACACTGCTTCCCACAACACTCTCCCAGAGAACATCCATGGCTTGGATGAGTGCTCTGTTTTTCAGTTAAAAAACCTGTACAGGCCCAGATTGGCAGGGAATGGAGCTAAATCCAGCTGCAGCTGAGCACCGTGTGGAAGAAAATGCAAGACAGGAAAGGAAATGCCAATATTTCACATAAAGCATCACAGAAAACCATGAAACAGCCATAAGGGGGAGGGCCAAGAAATAATGTATCTCCAGTGCCAGATATTTTTTCAGTGTTGTCACATTTCAAGTCTCCTAGCTAAAAGGGCACTTTCAATCCAGAAGATCCCTAAGCACTTTAAAAGCTTTAGGAATTGCACTACTGAGAGGAGCTTTCATCAGGAACTAAAATCCAGCTATTGAATCAGGACATACAGCAACACTTCATAGCAAATTGAGGGCTTGCTAGGAGAACTGGAAATATTGAGAATAGCGCTTAGACAAGATTTGGACTTTGCGTAAATGGTTAATACTAACACTCCAACACTTCATTTTTCTATTATCTCTGACTGTAACAAGCACTCAAACCCAGTACAGCACAAAACACCCACAGAAGATCCAAAGGACCACAGGTATTGATGGGACACAGTTTAGACACCTGCCAGCTGAACACAGACCCATTTGCTCTTACACACTGGCAGATCAAGGAATTCAGTCCACCTGGGTCGGGCTGCTGGTGTGCAGGACCTTTGTGGATCATATCTGTTCCATCCTGCACTCAGGCACCTACTGCTTCTCAACGCTGCCAGGACCCAAACCCACCTTGCCAAGAGCTGAGCCACAACACATCCTGCACCTGGAGTCCTCGGGGCATTTCCCTCAGCGCTGACTGACCAAAGGGCTCCCAGAAAAGCCACCAGATCCACCTGAGACAGGGACACCCTGCCACCTTCACTCCCAGCACAGTCACCAAACTCCCCTGGCAGCCGAGTGCACCTCAGGACATGGCCACCCTGCCACATCCCCGCTCCCTGGGGTGTCACGAGGGCCCCCAGAGTCCGCTGGCACGGTGACACACCAAGCCAGACCCGCAGCACACGGAGCAGGGAGGGGACACCAACCCCAGCACGCTGCTGGGGCAGCAGCGGGGAGCTGCACACCGTGGGTGGGACCCTCGCCTCGAGGCCGGGGGCAACCACACACGGCTAGAGGGCTGCAGGGGAAGCGAAGCTGTGGTGTGGAGCGGGCAGAGTGGCAATGGAGGTCCGGGCGGACCCAGGACCCCCGAGAAGGAGCCGCTCCCCCCTCGCCCCATTCCCGGTCCCCTTCCCCGTCCCCCCCCCGCAGCACCCCAACCAGGAGTCCCCACCGCGCATGCGCAGCGCCGCTCCCGCCGCGGCTCAATATCTGGCAGGGAGCCTCGCCGCCCACAGCGCGCACGCGCGCCCCGCCGCCTCAGCACTGCTGCTCAATGGCTCACTATTTGGCAGCTTCCAGCCTGGCCCTCGGCGACGCCGCAGGGCGGCGGGAAGGGCCTCGACGCGCGCGGAGGCGCGGCGGGGAGACCCGGCGGCGGCGAAGCGGAGCGTTACCTGCGGGATACTCGACGTGAGTGAGTGAGACCGGCCGCCACGGCGCGGGCAGCGAGCACTCCCCGACTGCGGCCATCTTACCCGGATACCGGGCCGGGCCGCTACGGCCAATCGGGACGCTCTTGAGGGGCGGTGCGGCCAATGGGCGGGGGCGCGGGGAGCGGCGGGCCAATGGCGGCGCGCGGCAGGTGAGGCGCCGGGCGGCCCAGCACCGCCCAATTAAACATCCAGCCCGGGGAGCGCCTCAACCAATCGGCTGCTGGCACCGCGGCCCGGTACTGGGCGGGCACAGGGAGCGGCACAGCCAATCGAAGGAAAGGCGGGAGGCAGATCGTCTCATTATTGGCCAAAGGTGCGGTGCGGATGGGCCAATCAGCAGCTCGCCCTTGCGCTAGTTCTCAGCCAATCAGCGGCGGCGCTGGCGCGGCGGGCGCGGGGCGATGAGGCGGGGGCTCGGCGGGAAAATGGCCGGGCTGGGCTCCCCTCAGACCCCGGCGAGAACGGCCCAAGCTCTCCTCACATCCTTACGCCACGGCGCGACCCGCTCCAGGTTCCCCTCACACCCCGGCGGGAACAGCCCCAGGCTTCCTCACACCCCTCTGGGGACAGCCCGTGGGCTCCCGCTCTGGTGCTGCCCGGGCTGCCCTCACACCCCGCTGCAGCCGCCCCACGAGCTGTTAAAAAAAGAGAAAAAACAACCACCGAAATACATAAAAATGTGTGCATTTAAATGAGGATCGCTCATTTCAAAAGGGTATTACTACATCCAGCTCTATATCACAGCATCACTACAATACCCCGCGCACATTTCCATTTGCCCCACACAGGAGTGATTCACTGATAACATCCAGGCTCCGAAGAAAATGCACATTTGGATTTTTTTAAATAACACTTAGGAACCACCTCTGTAAAGGACGAGCAGCTCCCGTATGGACATGCATACGTGAAAATAAAAGCCTGGAATAAAGTAATCGAATCTCGGTTTGTTTGAGGAGGGACTTCAAAGATCATCTCATTCCCCCCACCTGCCATGCAGGGACACCTTCCACTATCCCTGTCCAACCTCGCCTTGGACACTTCCAGGAATGGGGCAGCCACAGCTTCTCTGAGCAACCTGTGCCAGGGTCACACCACCCTCACAGGGAACAATTTCTTCCTAAGTCGTGGCAGAAAATCCTGTAAAGATTCTGCAAATGCCAGGCAACACCCGCTCCAGGTGATAGTTTTTTTCACCCCCAAATACCTTTAACTACTGAAATCACCCACTTTGAAGACCAAGCCAAAGGAATGTTCCCATATGTGACCCTAGAAGTAAGACTTACCTGGGGGAGCCTGAGGAAATGCAGAACATGGGGCAGCATTGCACAGAAAAGCTTTCAGAAGGCAAATCCACCTTCAGACCAAACAACCAAAGTTAATTCAATATAAAAAAATTAAACTTACAGAAAAATAAATATGCAAGAGCCCCGCAAGAAGCGATCAACACAGGCATGAAGTTGCCTTTAAATTGTGTCAGGAAAGCACACAGATCAGGATTTCTATCCTGTAAATTAAGATTTCAAAAAGGGTAGAAAACTCCTTTTCCTGCAGTTGTAATATACCTGCTTCAATTATGATTATGTCCCATTAATTTCAACAAGCTCTTCAGAGCTGACATTCTCCCTGGCATTTCAAGAAGAAAAGTAACATTAAAGTCTTATTATTTGGAAAGAAAGAGCAAATATTTACTGCAGGAGCTCAGTTCATCGCAGAAGACTGCTATGAGGGAGCGTGAGTGATTTACTGCTTTCATTATTCAAGTTAAATAAATCTCCTCCTTTCCAAGCTATTGAATGTAGAGTTATGCTGGCAGAGTGGATTACATTTGATCTATGTACCATGACAAGTACTGAAAATTGTGGGCTTCATTGCTGTATTCACCCACTCCTTCCTGAACGGGAGAAAAAAGTGTCAATACACGGAGCAGCCTTTGCTCTGTGCCTCAGCACAAGAAAGCACAAAGCTGCTCTGGAGCTGTAATGAGTGTGGAGTCTGACTCCATGGAAACTGAGATAAACTCCTTTTAACTCTCTCAACTAATGATCAGGGTGTGGTGTGAGACAAAAATTTTCCTATCCATGAACATTTTATTTGCATACATCAGAGTTCATGACAGGCTTGCATTAATGCTAACAGAGACTCATTTTTACTTTTTTTTATTTTTAAGCATAAGGATGAAATTTTAATCATTGTGGAAGAAACAGCCTATCTGATTCAGTCTGGTTTCTCTATCATTTGAAAATGAAAGTATTTAAATCCACTACAGTTGTTTCAGAGGAACAAGAAGATGATTTTCTTGCCTTGCTCAGCAGATAGGCAGCTCTGATACCAACCCACAGGCTTTAGTCTGGGTTTTCTCTCAGACAGTTTGGGCAGCTGATAAGTTCTACAAGAACTTGGACAATGTTTAAGAGATTCTGCTCCTCATTGGGATGTTCTGTTATCACTTCATCACAGCCTACTCACAGCACACTCCAACACAGCCAAACCACCACAGAAAAATATGAAAAATTAAACCCCACAGTTTCCAACCATGGTTCAAAGTACAAGGAGTTGTTTTATTTTATAGCCCACTTCATCTGTGGACTTGTCAGTAGACCCAGGAAGATTCCCCATGCAATCAAACCCCTTAACTTTACATTTAAACCTTTCAAGCTCATCATTTTAGCCCTAGGAACAGCAAGCCTTGTTTGATACCATCACTAGCAGCAGAGGTGCCACCACAACTGTCACCTAAATCAGAAACCAAAGACTGAGTTTCCACCACATTTCACCAGGAAATTTAGGAACAAAAACCACAATCAGAAGGAAAGTTTTATTTTACTTGTAATGCCCACATCCTAAGATTAAAGATATTTTTTAAAAATCAGCTGCAAAGAAAAAGATAGGAGCAAATCAAGAACAGATTTTTACACCTTTAAGAAATCAAGAAAAAAATAGGCACAAGTTTACATTCATTAGTTTCAGATATGGCAGAGGAATGTTCTACTGAAGAGGGATAAATAAAATCTTGCTTTCCCACCTCCCTGTATGAGACAACACAAGTCATGCTCTTCAAAGCCACACTGATTTTGTAGATACAAGGCAGATTTCTCCTCATAATTTTTTTACTACTGTGCTTTAAAGATCATAAAGACCCTCCTAGAGCAATTTGGCAGTCTCTACATACATACTAAAGTACTGAGGATGTACTTTAACCTCTGGTGAAGCTTGTTACAACCTCCACATAAAAAATGAAAGTCATGCATATTTTAAATTCTGTTTAAGCATCAGACACTATTGAAGGATTTTAAGGGATTTTAGTTCATGGCTGCTAAGCCACTTTAAATCCCCATCAGTGTTAAAATCTTGCAAGTGTCAGCCCAGGATGATTTAACCCCTTGAGAATAAGGGTTCATCATAAAAAAAAGGTGAATGTCTTATCTCAAGGGATTCTACCCGAATACACATCTCAGCTGCTATTAATACTGAAGAATTTTCTTTGTTAAACACAATATGACAGGGAAGGGATTTTCTAGGGATCTCAGGAATCCAGAGGGCAAGCAGGTGTTCCATCATACCCTTTAACTCTTCCCTGCAATACAGGTGAGTAGGAGGATCACCTTTTGGGCTGGACCCTGCAACCCGAGGGCTGCATCCAAGGGAGTTGAACACAGCAGGTCCCTGACCCCACTGCTTAGGCCAGGGAGAGCTTCTTCCACAGGAGCAGCTCCTGTGAACCTGCTGATCCTTGCAGCTCCCTTCAGAGGAGACACCTTTCTGCCTTTCTTCTTGAGCTACACTGGGATTGGGGAGGGACAAAGAGCAGCAATGAAATGAGGGGGAGGTGTAGAGAAGTTTAACATCTATCCCAGTAAAGATAAAACCAGTTTGTCTCGGCAAACATCCTTGGCTGGTGCAGGTCTAAGTCACTGCTGATGGGCAAAGGCGGAGAACTCAATTATCAAGAAGCCGCGGATGTTCCTGAGGCAGATTCCTCTTTACTGGGAGGGCTGTGTAACCTACTTGCAATAAGGGCTAAGGAAAAGCATCAAAGCTGTAATAAAACAGTCTTTCTTCATTTGATTGATTAGGAATTTACAATTCCTCTGCTTAAAAAGCTACAGTGCAAGTTAGTGTTTGCTCCAGGGGGACCCTGTTTCAGTATCCTCTCCCACAAAAATGCAAAAGCTCAAAGTTAGGGGCCAGTGTTCTTGTCTGTACACAAAACAGGCAGGCTGCCCAAGCACTGAGGCCAAAAGACACTCAAAATAGTAAATAAATACACATAAAACAACACTAAAAATGAGAATTTAACAGCACTGATTGTTTAGAATTACAGTCCATCTCATTACATTAATCTTCATATTTTAGCATCTTTTTAACCGCTATACAAAAGCTGCTGAAGTGACTTTCTTCTAAACCAGCCATACAAGAGCACAAAGCACTATCAACATTATCTTTTTGGCAAAGTAACTTGCTTTCAGAATATACCATACTTTCAAATCACAGTTTACATGTAGCAGGTGTGTCATGCTAATACAACATCCTCCATTTTTTCTTTTCCTGCAAACTGCCAGGAGCAAGACACCTCAGAGACCCTTCCTAGTTTAAACTGCTGTCTCTAAAATCCTTCTCATAACAGTTTATTCCACGCAGCCTCACTTGGGGCAGCTGCTCCTAATTTCTGCCTCAGCATTGTCCTGTTTATTGCATTAATCTGGTTTCCAGGATAAGCCACATCAGTCTGATGTGCTTATAGAGCACCAGATGTTACTGTGCTCTACACGCACCCCCCTGCAAACATCTCAGGAGCATTTCAAGGAATCACAGAACGGGTCAGGTTGGAAGGGACCACAGTGGGTCACCTGGTCCCACCTCCTTGCTCAGGGAGGGTGACCCTAGAGCACATGGCACAGCACATTTATCTGCTTGTTTTACGTCCTCCTGTTTACTTTTTTTCTCTGTTTACTTCCTTCCTGCTTTTACCAGCAGAATCCACATTAGATATCTGAAGAGGAAGAAAGCATTTGTATTCTCCAAGCCCACGCACTGACTTTCCACTCATATGGAAATTCCAGATTCTTACATATTTTTTTCCACTTGCAAAAACATGTCCAGATAAGCCTCATGTCTTTCACCCAGAACAGACACAAGGGGTAACTAATCAGTCTGGAACAAAAACAGTGAAGGTCATGTTTTTGTGGAAGTCCTGAAGACCCCCTCATTCTGAGGGTGGAACCTGTTTGTGGACTGAAACAGAAGAAGGCACAGGCTGGATCTCAACCTTCATCTGTGGCGCTGTACTCACAGAGGATTCAGCAAACCTCACACAAAAGCCAAGACTGCCTCAAGTCAATGGCATGAAGCTGAGTCAGGAGAGGTTTAGGTTGGATATCAGGAAAAGGTTTTCTACCCAAAGGGTGGTTGGGCACTGAACAGGTTCCCCAGGAAAGTGGTCACAGCACCAAGCCTGCCAGAGTTCAAGAAGTTTGGACAACACTTTCAGCACATGGGGGGGAATGTTGGGGTGTCCTGTGCAGAGCCAGAAGTTGGACTCAATCCCAAAGGGTCCCTTCCAACTCAGCATATTCTATTATTCTGTGATTTTTATGATTCTCTAAGTTCAGCACACTCCACTGCTGCTGTCCTACACGAGTATCCAACTCAGCTCACATCCCAAAGGAGCCAGATCCCAGGTGCTTGCGGGGCAGTCAGGATCACAGCATTTGAAAAGCATTACCATACACACACATTTGATCATTACCCAAAACTGTGCTGTATTTCTTAGGACTGACAGACAGTAAAGAGTAATTTCCTCTCTAGAAGCTTGATCCCAGCTCTCCAACTATCTGCACACATAACCTCACATCCAACATCTACACCTCTCACTACCCTGTGCGTAACAGCAATAAGCACCACGTTATTACCCTTTCCCTCTGCTTGTACACATCCCACACCTCCTACCCAGCAAAAGCTGCTGCTGTCTCATTCTGAAATCCAGCAAGGCACTTTGATGGATGCCAAAGACTTTGTGCAAACGCAGGCAAGATGCAAATCCCACCCCTCTGCCCCCCAATAACTTGCCCTAGGGGCAAACACAAACCTCAAGCAACCTCCTAAGCAAGGATGACCAGGACACAGAGCTCGTCATCATCTGGTCTCCAAAGAGCAGCAACACCAAGGGAACAGACCAATTTCCCTAGAGCTTCAGACTGCTTACAGAAGTCTGCATTTTACTTCAGTGCTTTACAGAACTATTTCTTCCTCCCCAGGAAAGAAATCTTTGCTATTCACATTGCATGTGTTAACACACTTAAGGTAAAAATTAGCAGTAATTAATGTCTTTAGGAACACAGCAGTGAAGAACAGTTAACAAAAATCCCAAAGCAAGCAAAGCCTCCTTGAGAAGCTAATGGTCAAGTGGAGAATTTACCAAGGATATTCCTGTTCCCACACACAGTTGTAAACGTCAGGGATTTACCTCCCAGAAAACACACAGGCAAAACAGGTACATACATTGCCCTATTCAAGAGAATTGGGCAAAAATCTGGGCCCGGGCAGTTCAGGACACGATGTATATATAAGACATTGAAAGTAAGAAGAAGAAGAAGACCAGGAAGGTGGAACAAAGGAGAAATTCAAACCATAAGCTGGCAAGTGGTCCTGGATCCATCCCAGCAAACACTACTGGCTACAAAAAGCAGAAGGTCCTGCCAGATTGCTGTGTGTTCACATAGTCTTGCTGCCACCGCTGCACTTTGCAGGTAGTTTTATCCATCTCTGGGAGGAAAAGGTCCTTGTACAAAAGTGTTTTCCTCTGCTGACATCAGATGAGCTCCTCCTTCAGCGGCTCGGTTGCACCAGGAAGCATTCCGTTCATCTCTGGGGAAGTCTCGGTACCCAGATATCCTAAGAGGATCTCGCTGCGCCGCCGCGACAGCTGCAAAATGTCCTCTGCCAGCAACTGCACTGTCGTGTACCTCACATTGTCGAAGTCAAACATGTCCTTCAGATACTGGACGATCTGGTGCTGCAAGAAAAGGAAGGTTTACAGTCAGACCTCCTTCACCTGCCGGTACCAGCCACCCAGGGCACATATCAGCAGCTTTAAGCCAGCAGACAGGAGTCCCACACAGAGGAGGTACAGAAAAGCCACCTTACCTTGAAGAAGCTGCAGACTTCGGATAGCTGCTGCTTGGGCCCCAGAAAACCAAAGGCTAGAACAGGACTGACATGCTCCGATACGGAGTAGAAATGAGAGATAAAGCCATCTGGCACCTGCCACAGGGAAGAACAGAATTAGTTGGTCTTCATTCTCAGACAGAATTAGCAGCTTATTCCATATCAGCCACCAACTTTCCTGCCAGAAAGCTTCAGTAACTGAAGTTAAGAGCTATTTGGAACATCTCCTCCTGCAAAACTACATTTATCTTTCAGATCCCTTGAAGGATGACTAGAGCTTTCTATCTTCATGTTTCTATGCTGCTATTTCAAGAGGAAAATGAACAGAAGAAAATGAAAAGCAATCACCAGCCAGCCTTTTTAGCCTCTATTTATAATTTGCTGACCAAGCCAGGAAAGGACATGCAAATATCCAAGGCAGAGCTACTGCATGACGGCACCAGTAGAGCTTCCAGTGCTCTCATTTCTCTCTGTGGCATCTCAGGAGCCAAACCCCATCATACCAGCTGTTGGGACTGAGCTGAAAACTTGCCAGAGGCCACAGACCCTGTCGCAGACCTGGGGTTGTGAAGTTGCGGCTTCCTGTTCCCCAGCTCCATAAACTCATCTGCTCTGATACTTTAGGAATTCACAAATTTAAGTGAAACTCATCAAGTAATGGCTAATTAGCATCAGCTTCGGGGAGCAGAGCAGTGCCTGAACCATTCCTTTTGCTGCCAGCAAGGAAAATACAATTCAGGAGCAGTCCCTTGTTGCTTGGGATCAGCAGCCACTCCTACAGTATTGTGAGCAGGCAACACTGTCATTTGAATCCTCACATTAAGAAAAAGGGAGAATAAACTCAGACTGATTCAGTAAAATACTGGCATAGCACTGGAGTAGTGACTGCAGCACCCCAGGGCTCTAAAGCATCACAAAGAACATGACTCTGTTCAGTCTTCTACCACTTAAGATTTCATATTTGTCAAGATCTATGTGTTCTCTTTTCAGCCTCAAATACATTAGATTCTTTCCCTTTGGATTAATTTTGCTTACCATCAGAAGCCTCCTTTTTGCTTTCAGAACTGACCAGCAAGCAGTTGCTAGAGCCTACAATTAATAGAGAGGGCTCATTAGTTACTGGGATTACTTAAAAAAACCCCAAAGTTTACCAATACACTGTCATCAAAACATCAAAGCAGTCACCCTTTTGTGCCAACAACTCTAAAATGACAAAACTGAAGTGAACTGGAAGCAGATTTAGCCACTTCAGATCCATTCCAGAGAAGCCAAAGGGCTTCTGAAGATTGCTAATATGATCTGACACAGCTGCCCAACAACCCACAGCCCCCTATAAGCAGACAACTGTTACAAAGTGCCATTTTATTGTCAGTCTAGCAAACTAATAAATCTTAAAAATACAACTGGGGGCAGAACTAAAGGAAAGCTTTGCAATTTGAGCTTCAGTGTCTGCTGAGGTACTGCCAGAATGAATGGCCATGTGCTAAAACCCACATATTTTTCCCTATATTTTGACCCTTTTATTCTCATTCAAAAAATAGGTGCTGTTATCTTTTACCATCTCCATGGCATCACTGATGAAGGCCCCTAGAGCCATAAGTCTGGTTGCCAACCAGATGCTTTTCAAAATAAGGAAAGCTTTCCTGTAAACAATTTCCATGCACAAGAAGACTGTTGTTTAGAGCTTCAGGAAAGCATGGCATTTATAAAGAGAGAATTCAGCTCAACTGGGAAAGATGAGGTTATGCTCTTTTCTGGCCTTGGCACTGATTTCACACTCACACCAGCACTCCCCATCTCACGCACCGTCTCCTTGAAGCTGTCGGACAGCCAGCGGTTGCGCAGCACAGCCAGCACGGAGGAGGGAGGGTTCTCCAGATCCTCAAAAGCATCCATGAGGATAAAGTCCAGCACAATATCAAAGAAGCTCATGCACACCACCTGTCAGGGAGCAGAACAGTCTGTAAAGGGAACAGGTTTAAAAAAGAGACAGGCTTTTTTGGTTCGAAGCAACAAAATGTAACAAGCTGAAGCCAATGTAATCTTATTTCAGCAGCAGCTCTTTCACTCCTGGGCCATTCCTACATTTGCATTATAATAGAATCACAGTGGTTTGGCTTGTAAGGGACTTTAAAACCATCCAATTCCACCCCTGTCATGGGAAGGGACATCTTCCATTAGACCAGGTTGCTTCAAGCCCCATCCAGCCTGGCTTTGAGCACTTCCATAGATGGGAATTCCACAGCCTCTCTTGGCAAGAATTATCTTCCAACTCCTCTGCAACTCTGTAAAGACAATGTCTTTACCAACCCCTCTTCCCTCCAGCTCCTGCTGAGTGGTCGGCCAGGTCTCTTGCTTCAGGGCATAACGCAGCATCTCCTCGTAGCTTTCCAGGAAAGCTTTGGGATTCTGGGAGAGCAGAGAAACAAAACGAAGTTTGACTACTCAGATTTGAGCTGACATCAACATCACAGTAGTCACCAGCACTCAGATGAAGCTTTCTTCTTCCAACATACTGAACAAACTCTGGGTTGGGATGGGGGAACAAGTGTCCCTGTACTCAAGACACAGCTTAGTTGTTACATAAACTTCCTACCTTTTCAGCTTTTGTCATCAGTCCTATCACCATCTGCTTCCCAACCTCCCCAAAAAACAGCTGATTGCTTTCATCCTCCAGCAGCTCCTGCAAAGGGAACACAGATGTCTCCTGTGAGGACCTACATACCCTCAAATTCTGAGTTGGGAGAAAAAAAGGACAGGACATGAAGCAATGCAATGCTGCACACACCAGTGTCGTTAACCTTTAACAAGCTGGAATCTAGGAAACAAAACTGCGCTCTCCAGGAACATGCTGCTGGCAGCCATGTGCCATGGAAACCTGGGAGCCTGGAGCCATTCTCACCTGGAATGCCTGCCTGACACAATGCAGCTTAGCCAGGAAATCCTGGTCACTGTAGCAGCCAAGGAGCTCTGTCCTAGAGGGAAAGGGGAAGAATTGTGTAAATTCCAGTTCTCGTGATGTTGGTGTTCTTACCAACTATGGTCCCCTAAAACCAAAAAACTAAATTCCCAGTTTGTGCATAGGAGAAAGGAACAGTCACATTCCCTTTATCCAGCTCCCTGGGGGACCTCTGCCAGGCTGGTACAGGACTATGCCAGCCTCCCAGAACAGTACACTTCCTAGGACAATTACTCTTTCTTAACACGTGAGTCCCTAAAATCTGGGGCTAATTCCCTGGGAAGGCCAAACCAGCAGGAAGGATGCTGTGATTTTATGACCCTAAAGAGTTATTCTGGTTATGGGGCTGTTCAAAGGCAAATTATGTGTTCACAGTGCCCCTGGGGGACACAAGATCCCACAGCTCCAGCTGGCTCTTCACCTCAGCGTCCGGCACGCAACCTTCCCCTCTTTCACCAACTGCAGAGCTTCTTCATATGCTGCCACTGGCTTGGAGAGGTGGAATGGTATTTCCTCAAAAGGGAGAGAATCAAAGAGCTGTAGAGGTAACAAGAGACATGGGAAGAACAAAATGAGCTCATTAAATATTTGCAAATACACAAGGGACTGCACACAAGCAAGGCAGACCTTCTTCAGAGAATCTTCAGCTAGCAAAGTTTGTCAGTGACAACTGCTTCATGCAAAGATATTTCTTTTTCCATCAAAAGCTGTCTCAGCTCTGACATAGACAATGATCCATAAAATTTACACTACCGAGCCACCTTACATTAGATAACAGCACTTTTCTAGCTGTTATGGCATGTTTTCTACAGTAGATAAGATGACATGAAGTGCTGGTTGGAAAAGCCTGCACCATCCCCGTCATTAAAAAGCTTTTCCTAACATCCATCATGAGCCTCCCAGCCGGGGGCTGTTGCTCTCTGTTTGATCATCTTCCTCTCCCAAGATGTGTTTGGCTCTGCTGCCTCTGTGCCTTCCCTGCAAGCCACTGGGCTGTGACACACAGCTGACACTTCAGTCACCTCTGCAGCAGAGAAGAAGGAATCCTCGGAAGCCGAGCTGTCTTCATCATCCGTGCGCAGCCGCAAGGATCCATCCGCCAGTGGAAGCATTAAAGTCTTCTCTGGAGGAAAGAAAGAAGCCACATGTGTTGGAGTTCATGGACCAACATTCCTCTCAGCTCCTGTGCTCTCTTCCACTCGCACTTTGTCACTCCTCCTTTACTTGGCTTACAGAAAAGACATAAAACCAGGCAGGAAACTGGCATTTTACTGCAGCCAGATGTCCTACCCAGATCCAGCAGCACGCTGTCCGATGGGAGCGAGGAGCCAAACTCTTCCTGGAGGTGGTAGGCTCGGTGCAAGAGGGACTCCAGCTTCTCAGCAAACTCCCTTTTCTGGGACTCCTCCTGGAACACACATAAATGCCACCCTTAGTTAGCCAGCTGGGCATGGACAGATTGGGCTGCACAAATATGGGAGGAAATTTTCAGTGCAAATGGGATTTGCAGTTTGCAGATTAAATGATTAAAAATAAAAAGAGAGAGGAGTCATTAATCCTACAATGCAGCTAATAATGCACGCAGAGGGAAGCTTCTACACAGCCTACTCAAACCCTCTGGCTTTTGAGCTTCACAATTTTGTTTTCCTCTTAAAAAAGGAAGAAAGAACTAAAGAACTTTAACCTGCCACCCATAAAAACAGGTATTTTAGTAAGTTCTACAGCACTTAATTCTCCTGCCTTTTGACTTTAGCCTAATTTCCAGGAGAAATCGCATCAGGAAACCTGTGTTGAATCTAACAGCACATCCAGAACTGGATAACAGTATTTAGATTAAGGTGCTGGGTGTAAGCAAAGTTTGCTGTAAGCAACACAGGAGGATGGAAATAAAAAAGGGTGTGGAGAAAGTAAGACTTGAATGGCATCTTGCCTTCATGCCCCTATGTTTGCATGAGTATCTCACCCGGAAGACAGAAGCATTAAAAAGAAGCACAAAATCTATTTTCATAATGAATCAACTGGTTTAAAGGCAGTTTTAGAAACACTACAGGGCTCTTCAAGGAGAGCCAACGACAACAGAATCCAGATTTGACTTAGATAAATATTATCCATCACAAAAGACAAATGTCCCACATACTTATTACACCAGACTCTGTTTACAAAAGGCTGAGAACACTTTTTTTCCAGTGAGGACTCCTGGAGAGTTGCCTCCTTTCACAGCCCTAAGTTACAGCAGGCTTTTTTAGCTTTGTGGCTGTCACTGAGCAGTTCTAGTTTAGATCTCCTTTAACAGAGGTCTTCCCTGCATAGTCCTCAAGTCTCAGACAGCAAGGGACTGTCCTAAAATCCTGGCTTCTGTAGCTTCAGGCTGAGTGAGGTACACATCCCCCTGCAGGGACCAGGGCCACACTCAGCTCCTACCAAGTTACCACTGCTTTCCTCATCCACACACACAGAGCTGGGCTCTGCTCTCCACCCAGCTCCCAGAAGTGACAGTGACCATCAAGATCTCCATTTTCAAATGCATTAAAAAGTTACAGAGACAACACTGCCAGCCAAAGCTGTGCTGCATTCATCACAGCCTTTTCTCACCACAGGCTGTGCCACGGGAGGACATGTGTGACAGTGAGTGACACAAGGCTGGAAGGTGGGTAGAAAAGCTGGAGAATGAGGGGGCGAGACATATTAAAAAGAGAAAGAAATTAAAAACACCCACTCCCATTGCATAAGGAAGCTGCAGATACAGACAGCTCTTAAACAGAGTCTGGTCTGGCTCTGCCCTTAATTTGCTCTCCTTTTAACCTCCCACTGTTTACTGCTTCCAGCACCCAGGCTGGCTTTTCAGCATGTGGGGACCTACCTCTGAAAGGTTCTCAGACATGCTCTCTTGCTGCTTCCTGCCATCCCAGGGCACAGGGGTGCTGGTACAAGCACTGTCCCTCTGCCTGATGCTCAGTGCCTGTTCCCATTTCTGCAGGGCCTCCTCAAACAGCTCCATGCCTGGAAATGCAACCAAAAGCTGTGAGAGTCCCAAGGCACTCAGGAACGAGATACAGGATGAGTCTTCGCTCACTCAGACAATCCAGCAAAGAGGGAAATCCCTCCCCAGCTAAAAGAATAAACATATTCTATTTCTTTCCTGTTTAAATATGGTTTATTTTGGATTAGAAGGAGAACATCCCCAAAATGTTTAGAACTTTACACATGTTACATCCAAAATACTGCTCTCTGCACAAGATGAGCCTGTTGCTCAAGAATAGTATTTTGGAAGTAAATTATTCACTGACAAAAAAAGATACATTTTTTTAAGAGAAGATGGGATTTTTATTTGAGTTTAGACTGAGAATGGAAGGGAACTTTCTGTTAGTGTTCTATACTGAGCTGCTGATGCTCTGTGTCAATTCTCACCTCCTTTTTACTCTCACAGCAAAAAACAACTCCCCCCAGGGCAATGACCTTGTGCCTGCTTACCTTGAACATAGAGGCTTTCTGCACTGGAATCACCAATGGCTCCAGCATCTCCCACTGCCTGGGCCTCCCACATCCCTGGGGGTATTGGACTTGAGGAGTTGACTGCTACCATCTGCAGGAAGGGAGCAGAGGGCACCCTTGAATTCTCTCAAGGTTAGAGATGCTAAGATCAAACAAACACCAGATAAACTTCAGCAAAAAGGCATTTTTCCTTCCCCATGTTTGCCCTTGTGCTCCCCTGTATTGATAAGCACTACAAGGAGAGCACTGATGGAGGAAACAGCCCAGGAAAGGTCCAAAGCAATTGCTGCAAAGGCACCAGGATTTTGATGGAAAGCTCATGTCAGCCCCAGCTGCCTGTACAAAAAACACTGGAAGCAGCAAGGAAAAAAGCACAGTCCAAACAAAAGAAACAGTTTCCCAGAAAAAATAAAGCTGAGGATTCCCCAGAGGGCAAGGGGAATCCTCACTCCTCTCTTTGTAACCAGACCCTGTCCTTGGAGGGCTGAGCTTGACAATCCACACAGCAATGTCAGCTTTCTCCAGTTTCACACCAGGGCATCAATGTCTTCTAAAGTCTGACTCAATAAAGTGCTGGATTCAACACTATCAGCCACCAGCATTTTCCTGTGGCTTAGAGAAAGAAGTCCAAACATAAACCTGGTTCCAAAAACAAGCTACGATAATCAGCTGACAGATGAATTCCTGCCCTGCCTCCATTGATCAATCCCTGTGGAACGTTAATAAATCACCTTGAGATCCAAAACTGCAAATCATCAGTTCACTGCTGCCAATTTACTTACTGGATAGCAAAGAGGAGCCCAGGAAGCAAAGGAGAGCACAGGCAAACCTGCAGCTGTGCAAAGGATGAGTTGTTTTTCCACCAAGTAATATGAAAACTGTAAGTACAGGGTCAGCTCATCTGTACAGAATCAGATGCTTATCTATGGGGATATCCCCACCCAGGCACCAGCAGTGGAAAAAGGCATTTATGGATTGCTTGTTATTTAAAGAGAAATAGAACTTCAGTGTTACAAAACCTGGAATGCAGCTGTGTGAATCGAGAAACCATGGGGGAATTACCTGGATGTGAGTCCCTGTGGGGGGAAAGAGGCCAGAGCTGGAGCCAGCTTGGTGCTCACTGTGACATCCCACCACAGCTCAGCTCCCCAGGGAATGCTGTGCCGTGCCCAGCGCTGTGCCAGCACTGCCGCCTGCTGGAGACACACTTCGGCCAGCACGGATTTTGGCAACTTCTGGTGCTTAGCTGTACTAAAATCAGCAACACCAGCACGTGCTGTGGGGTGCTGGCACCCAACAGCTCCCTTCAGAGTGGTGATTTTTGCCTCTCCTTGCCCCAGCAGTGCCAAGCAGCCTCTCAGCCTGGGCGATGAGGGAGGGCTTTGCAGCCACTCACAGAGGTTCATCTGTGCCCCCCTGCTCCAACAGAATGTGAGGCTCTGAGCAATGGGGATGTGAAACAGGTCTTGAAGCCACAAAGCTTCCAGTTTTGGTCTCACAAAAGGTGGATATAAGCACTGATGGCTTCTCCTGCCTAGTTAAGCCTGAATTACCTGTACTGATAGTCTGCTTTTTGGCTTTGGAGGAGGCAGAGCGACTGGGCTGTGTTCTCAACCTGTGCTGTTTCCTGAACAGAGCCATCAGATTTTAGGAGTTAATTTGGTTTCAAGAACAAAGCAAGCTGTGAGCAGCCCCAGCACAGAAGGGAGGGGCTACTGAGCCACCCAAACCCCAACCATAGAGGGAAGAAAACAAGCTCTCCATGGTTGTGAGACCCAGAAACAACCCAGCCTAACTCCTTGAAAGGGTCACAGACAGCTCCAAGGAATCATGGCCATGTCCCACAGAGAAATCCCTCCTGCAGCTCCTCCTCTTGGCCAAAGAACTGGCCAAGGAATCCTGGAGCTCTTGGCCACAAAAAAATTGCTGTTTACAGGGAACTCCAGACACTCAGTGCACAGTAAATATCAGAACCCGCCCTACAATTACACTGCAACCTGTTCTGCTCCAGAGGCTTTGGCACTCTCCATGAGCCAGTACAAGCCCAAGGACTTGGTGATCTCGTGACAGGTACATGCACTCACATCTCCCAGCCCTGCCAACAAGGTCCTTACCGAGGCAAGGCTGTGGGAGGAACTGGAATGTTTGCTGGGCTCAATGGAGGAAATCCCGCTGAGTGTGTCATTGCTCTTGCTGCCAGGACTCTGGACTCTCCTGCTGGAGTATCCTGCAGTTGGGAAGGTGACACAAAAACAGGATTTTAGGCCCAGGTGACTACAGCAGGGAATAGGGAGGGGAACATCACCCTGTCCAGTGTGACTGTGAATGGGCAAAGCAGCATCCAATACCTAGAAATAAGCTACAGATCTCCTGTCCGCTCTGCTTTGCTCTGAGACTAAGAAAGCTGGTGTCAGTGGGGATCTGAGGCTGAGGAATGAATTCACTGCTCATGGACAGCAAGAGGCAAGTGGAAACGATCAAGCAAAAACGCCTCCACCTTCTCTCAGGACAGGCAGAACACAGACACTGCTCCCTTGATTTTCATACATTTCACCAAACAAATGCTTAATCCCTAAAGAGCTTTGCTGAGGGCCTGGGTCAATCTTACCCCTAAAATCAGTACAAGCAGGTGAGGAAGCTGCCCAAGGTCTGGGAGTCACCACAGAGCTGGATGGACACTCCAACTCCCCAGCCTGGCCCAGGCCACCCTCCCCTCCCCTGAGCTGAGCACAGGACCCGCACCAACATCACGAGATCAATGCAGAACCAGGTCACTGCGTACCCTGGTTGTTATTATTGGGCAGCATGGTAATTGTCCACAGGCTGCCTGCAGGAAAGGGGATGGGAATGGAAAACCTCAGGGAAAACCTCAGGACACCTTTTCTTCCCGAGGACTGTGAGCTCTCCCTTTGCTCCCCAAACCCTGTGCTCATGGCACTGAGCTTCAGAATTCCTACTTCATCTTCATTCCCTATCAAAGCACTACACCAATGGCTGTGCTTTGCTCTCCCCACACCTTCCCATCCCTCCCCATACAAAAAATCCTCTTTGGGGATTTTTCCCTTTTTGCGAGGCCAACCTTTCTTCACAGAGGAGACCCTCCTGGTTGGCAGGATGGGCACTGTGATCCCTCCTGGTTTAAAGCCGCACTTGTCCGGAGCAATTTGTTTCTTTCGGCGGCGCCGCCGCTTCAGCTGATGAGCTGCAAGAGCCAAGGCAACCGTGCCCAGAGCGGTGGCAAACAGCACCTTGCGCAGGCCTGGAGAGAGCCGCAGCTGAGAGAAGACAGACTTTAAACACAAAAGAAATGGAAGAGCAACAATGAAAAACCAATTCCACTGCCCTTTTAAAAAAAAAAAAAATTAAAACCTTTGTTAAACATGAAACACCTTGGCTTTACCCTCCTATCTACAAAACAGGCTCCCTGCTACACAACTAAGACATAGCAACAGAGAGAGACTGTGGAGCATCATTTTGGCAGGACTTGGAGAACTTGGTCTCAATCCTCATTGCCAAAACACTGCAAAATCTGCACACAGCCTGGGACAGATGCAATCCAGGTTACCCAAATTCAGCTCTGCAACCCTGCTGTGAAGCTGAGCTTTTATTGCTCCAAATGCTGCATCACTACATGTGGGGAACATATTACTCTCCTTTAAAAGACAAGTCTTTTTATAGCGCCTTTGATGAAGAGAAAGATTGAACCTGGGTGTTCTCCCAGGAAGGAAAGTGGAAAGCACTTTTCTCTCCATGCCCACTCAGAACAACTCTGTTCTACCACCCCAAACTCCCCCTGCAATTCCTCCAATCCCTCAAACTGCCCAGGTCCCCCAGCACCACCCCACTGTGCCTCCATCTCACGCAGACAACCCCGCAGAGTCAGCCCCAGGAATGTGACAGGAACACCTTTCCTGCTCCTCGCACCTGCCCAAACGTCGTGTAAACAAACACGGGGATCTCTGCCACGGTCATTGCCAAGGCCTGCATGATGGACATTCCCTCTGTCCTTCTAAATGCCATGTCTGCACAAGGACCTCGGCACCTTCAGGAGCCGCCACGGGGAAGGGCACTTGTGGATGCTGTGTGAGCTGCTCACAGAAGAACCCAGCTTTTCTCTGACATGTGCCTCAGAGTCCTGGAGTTGGCCTTCATGCAACAATCCTCCTGCAGGAAGAGGGGAACAATGGGGTGAGTGAGGGGAGCACATGCCCTGCTTCTCCTTGCAGTGCACTTCACAAAACACACACCAGGTCACTTGGAACAGTGAATCTAAAACATCTCACCAGCAGCAGCAATTCCTTTGCTTGTCCTACCAACCACGGGGGCAGCTTCCCAAACTGCTCTACAGCAGCAGCACCCTCAGACTTGGCAGCTCCCAGAAATTTCTACATGTTCCAGAACTGCCTGCACATGGTTGGAGGAATTTTGTTTACAGTCCCAATATAAAAAAAGCCTCAATTATCCCAAATAACCATACACACGTTTTAATTGCCAAAACTGCTTTCACACAACTGTCTGTGCATCACAGCCTTGCTCAAGAGCCACCATCCAAAGGGGGTTTTCCCAGGAGATTTCAACGCTGCCTGAGTTCCCTCGGAGCTTTGCTGGCGGGGCTGGGCAGGAGGGATGTGCTCCCGTCAAGGACAGAGCGACAGAAGGCAGTGGTGTGTGACCCCAGAGCGTGTGGCAAAGCCCTGCTCCCGTCTGACACCCACCCCGCACCCACGGAACGTCCTCCGGGCACTGGGAGCCGCAGGGACCGGACACGGGATCTCCCCACAAGGTTAAACACAACCTCCTGGCCACAGCAGAGATGAGGTGAGCAAAGGGCAAGGAATTTTGG
Source organism: Lanius collurio (assembly GCA_020086605.1). Classification (NCBI taxonomy): domain Eukaryota; kingdom Metazoa; phylum Chordata; class Aves; order Passeriformes; family Laniidae; genus Lanius; species Lanius collurio. Next base: position 3,199,569 of record JACBWW010000035.1, on the reverse strand, counting down.
GCACAGAAAACAACCTAGGGGTCACCATACCGGGATAGGGAGTACAGGCGCCGAGGTACCAAGGCAGCCCCTCTGTCCAGGCATCTCCTCCCAGCCCTGCCCGCCGTGGGCAGCCAGCGCCGGGGCTTAAACCCACCGGCCCGGCGGGGAGCGTCCCACGGGACCCTCCGCCCCTGCACGGCAGCACGCAGGGTTCCCGCACGCCCCGCAGCCCCGGAGCATCCCCGACATCCCCCGCATCCCTGAGCATCCCCCCTGCGCCCTCAGGTGCCTCGCACTCCTGCGGCATCC
>JACBWW010000035.1:3057316-3198878 GCA_020086605.1 Lanius collurio | reverse complement strand
GGGGGGGGCGCGCGGCCCCGCTCGGCGCCCTCTCCCCGCGCCGCGCGCCATGGCCGCGGAAGGGCAGCGTCTCCTTCCCCCGCGCCGCAGCCCACCCCGCGCAGGGGCGGGGCCCCGCGGAGACTCCACCCCTCTCCCACTGCAGCCAATCAGAGAGGAGAGCCGCCCGCCGCCGCGCCAATCGGAACGCGCCGGGCTCGGGGCTGCGGCGGCGAGCGCAGCGCAGAGGGAAGGGAAGAGGCGGGGAGCGCGGCGCGAGTTCCTATTGGCGGGCGCTGACAGCTCCCCCGCAGCCGCCGCCGCGCTTAAAGGGGCTGCGCCCGCGCCCCCGTCCTTCGAGGCGCTGGCGGGCGGACGGACCTCGTATGAAATCGCAGCCCTTTTAAGAGGCGCGGAGCGGGCGTCACCCGGCGCTATAAAAGGCGGCGGAGCGGCGGGCGCGGTGACAGTGGGGGCGCGGCGCGGCTGGGGCGGCTCCGGGGCCGCCATGGAGTTCAACGTGAAGAAGCTGGCGTCGGACGCGGGGGTCTTCTTCTCCCGCGCCATGCAGGTGAGGCGGGGCGTGTCGCCACGGCAGCGGCACCGCCCAGAGGCTGAGGGGCGGGAGGCGCGGGGGATCCGCGGAGCCAGGCCCCGGCAGAGCCAGGGGGCTTTGCCCGGCCCCGGGGAGGCTGGAGAAGGAGATCGGAGCTGGGTGGGTCCGTCTGCCTGAGCCGCAGCCCCCGGAGCATCACCCGTAGATGCGTCACCTCGGGAGCATCGCCCCCGGCGCGGGCTCGGGGATGCCGGGGAGATCCCAAGGGAAGAGCCCCGGGGATGGCCCTCGGAGTGGGGAGGGTTCATTCGTGCCTGGGGTTTGCTGACCTTAAAGAAACAAAGCTGCTGGCACACGGCTGCTTCGTCCGTACCCAGACCCACCGGGAAGGGGTGCAGAGCTCTGGAACAGGTGCCCAGGGTGGCGTCTCCCACCCTGGAGACAGTCCAAACCCAGCTGGACGCGTTCCTGTGGCACCTGCTCCAGGTGACCCTGCCTTGACAAGGAGGTTGGACGAGATGATCTCCAGAGGTCCTTTCCAGTCCCAGTAATTCTGGGATTCTGTGGAATGGTCCCTGTCGCTGGGGAGGGGTGGTGGAGGTGCCTTGCACCTGGGCTGCACTTCAGCCCCTCGGGAGGAGCGGGAGATCCCAGGGCCTGGGAAGACACTGGGATGTTCAAGGGATGGGAAGGAGCTGCTGAGAGTGAGCAGGTCAGGTCTCACGGGGTTGCTGGGGCATCGGGACCATGCGAGGAAATGTCTGGAGCAGAGTCGGGGTGAGGTGAGGTTGAGTATTAGGAAAAGGTTCTTCCCCTAGAGGGTGGTGGGGCACTGAACAGGCTCCCCAGGGCAGTGGTCACAGTCCCAAGGCCTGTAGAGCTCAAGAAAGGTTTGGCCAACGCTCTCAGGCACAGGGGGGATTCTTTGGGCTGTTTCTGTGCAGGGCCAGTTGTACTTTGATGATCCTTGCAGGTCCTTACAACTCAGAATATTCTGATATTCACAATTTGAGATTAGGAGCTTCTTGGGGATGAACTGACCCCCCTGGAGCTGTGAAGAAATTTGGGTACACTTGAGCAGCACATGTGCAGCAGGTGGTGAGATGGGGCTGCAGAATGTATTCATTTCTTGGGCATAGTAACTGGAATATTGCTCGTTTGACCATGAGAGGAGAGAGGCAGGTCAGAACTGGTTGGGATCCTGCCTGGAAAGTGAACCAGCTGGTGACTCTGGGACTGGGCTTCTTGCTCTACCTATTGTGTGGGGTCTGGTAAACAAACAGAGCAGAGCTGCCTCGTTCCAGACCTTCTGTGCATCAGAGTAATTCTGGCTCTATTAAGAACTGGTCTCCTGTAAGTAGATATCACCTCCTGTAACCGTGCCAGTGAGTCATATGTTATGAAAAAGAGAGATATTAACTACAGGTGCAAAATAAGGAGCAGATGGAAGGTCTAAAGATGCTGTTCTCATGCAAATGACCTTGGATGCAGAAGAAATGCTGGAAAGAAATCTTGTGTTTAGAAGCCTTATTGTAAGTCTCTGATAAGTGTTTTTTAGCTCCAAGGCGTAGGAAGGAGACAGGCCTGGGAACAGTGTCTGCACACAGTGATTCCAGAGCAAGGAGGCGTTTATAAATCGTGGCTTCTGCCTGCTACACCTACTCCACTGTCTCGTACATGAATATTCATATGCCTAATTACAGTAGTAATTTCTTGAAACCAAATGAGCACTGGCACTTGTGGACAGTGAGCAGGTGTGTAAGGAGGGGGAGCTGGAAGGAAAGAGATCTCTGAGGCTGAAAACCACCTCATGAGGTGTCACTGCTGGGGGAATTCAGCCTTTTTGGGTCCTCGCAGACTCCTGGTGTGGGTGAGCCCTGCCCTGTCTCCCCTGAGAGCCGCCAGTGACAGCTGAGGTCTGCTGTGGGCAGTAAGGGCTGGGTTTGTAACACTCTTTAGCGCTGCAGATCTTCTAGGATGGGAATAAGCTGTCTAGAAAAAGCTGTTTTCAGTTGCATTTGGAGATGCTTTCTCCAGCTCCAGGCATTTAACAAAATGATGTTTTACTGGAACTGCAGCGACTGGGAGATAAATGGACTGGCCATAATGTGCTGTTCCACTCAGACAGCATTAGTTCCTGCTGTCTGGCAGAGCTGTCTGACCAACACACAGGAGCTTCACTTGAACTGGAATTAGGGCTCAGCCAGGGGGAAAGGAGACAGGGCATGGTCAGCACAACACCTCTGGGCTGCCTCAGGGCAGGAGCTGGTTTGGAACCTGTCAAATACAACCCAGCATAGATGCTGGAAGAAGGATTTTGGACTAGGCTCCTCATGACTAAACAACCCAATCCAAACAGCTGAAACCCACTGCTGCCTTTACAAGGCTCTTCCTTGCTCAGGCCTCCATCACAAGGCTCCTCCAGAGAAGCAGAGCAGACAGTAAAGGTGGGGTAGGAAAGTAGTGGACAGCTCTGCTACCCTGGGAGTGGGGAACAAGCTTCTAGGCTTGGGCAGCTTCAAGAATATAGACCTTGTGTAGGATTTAACATCTCACCTGAGCATGGCCTGTATTGACACCTGCACTGCCAGTTGCAGCCATCAGATCAGTATTCTCTGAGGGGATATGGCACTTGCAGGCAGATTCCAAACAGGTCACTCTTCATCTTCACTTAAAGGAAGGCCTCTCTCTTTGATCAGATGCACCTTCCAGTTATCAGTAAGTGGGTCTGATCCCAAACCTTGGCCACTGGAAGCTGTGTGGCCACATATTGGATGTCTCTGTTGTAGATAGGCTGCAAGCCAGGCTCTTTCAGAGAGGTCTGGAAATAATTGTAGGTGTCTGTCTTTTGTCAGTTCTGATGTAAACAGGCTCTGTGTGAAAATGCCTAAGTGTGAATGCAGCTTTTGGGTGCTTATGCCCCCACTAATGTCATTACTAAAACAGCTAGGGGCTGACTTACTCTGTCTTGAAGCTCCTGCAGACAGACTCCCCCAGCTCCCTGAACTTTGGTGATAGAATAGAGTTTTATCATTAGTAGATAAAATAAACCCTCTGCTTGCTGACCTTACTGATGTTCACACTTTAAAAGTTCAGAGAGCAGAAGGTGACCCAAGGAAAGGACAAGGTCTTGGTAGGGACACAGGCAGGAGCAGCTGACCCAAGCTGCCCAAGGGGATATTCCATACCACAGGACATTGCAGAGCAATAAAACCTGAGAGAGAGGATGAGGGGGGACATCATTATAGAGCATGTCTGTCTTTTGGAGTAACCATGACATGTACTGAGGCCCAGCTTCCCAGGAAGTGATCACACATCACTTGCAGTTGGGAAGGAGACAAGAAAATCTTTTGGCTTCCTTTGCTTCCATGCACAACTTTTTCTTCATTAAACTGCCTTTAACCACGAGGTTTTTCCATCTTATTTTCACCCCTCCCTGTTCTGCTGAGGAGGGAAGTGATAGAGAGGCTTGGTGGCACCTCATGTCCAGCCAGGGTTAACCCACCACAACAGTGTTTTTTTTCCTCTCCTAAATGCCTTGCTCATGAGTTAACCAAGCTGTCCCTGTTAATGGCTTCCTTCTGTCCTCTAGCACAGTTTCACTTGGCTCCCAGCCTAGCTTTCCTGACTCCTGGTGACCAAATACTTGGAGCAGACTCTGTATCTGGTCCAGAGTTGCTGAAAATCAGGTAGTTTTCAGATGCTGAGTGGCTGTAGCTTCTTTCTTACTGCAACCTTGTACAAAGAGGGAGCCAGATTTGCTCAACTGATTGTGTTGTGCTTCTGATCCAAAAGAGCAAATGTTACTACAATGTGTTTTGGGCATTTTGAGGTATTTGGAGGCTTTGAAAAACCCAACAGCTTAAATCTACTGGCAGGTACAGGAGACTATTCCTGGTTTAAATCTCCTGGCCCTGGTTTGATCTTTGCAATTCAAAGTGGAAAATCCTAAATAATGTCCACTTGGATAAAATGGGGACCCTGCAAGTGGTACAAGGGCCTGAACTCTGCCACCAGATCCTCTGCAAGGGGGCTGCAGCCACCCTGTTCGAGATCACAGCATACAGGCCTGGGCTTTTATTATACTGGGATTTTATTCCCCTCACTTTTAAGGAGAGGAAGGTGCTGATGCTTTTAGCAAAGGAAATACCATGGGCTTTTTTAAAGCCTAACTCTGATGGCATTTAGTCACACAGGTCCAGCCTGTTTGATCTGTACCTGTAGTGCAGAGGGGCCCCTCCAGCTCAGCACTACTTGCCAACACCCCTGACATCCCAGACGTGTGTCTGCCAACTCTTTTGGGGGAAGGGGCTTTTCCCCAAGCTGTAAATGCTTAGGGCAGCTGCCCTAGCTGTAGTCCAGCATGTCCATGCTCCTTCCGGGCCTGTGGCCCAAGTTCTGCTCTCCTGTTCGGTCACCCTGTTTGCCCACCTGGGCCCTGATAAAGCATCTCTGGTTCCTGCTGTCCAGCCAAGACTCCCAGAGGAAACCCAACCTTTGGCTGAATTATTGATGTCCTGGAATGCAGCACTTCCTGGAGAGTGAGAGTGGCACTGACAAAAGGCTGCCCTGCATTATTAAGCAGCCAGGTCAGCTGCAAGGAGGAGCAGCCTCTCAGCACTGTGACCTGGCTCATGATCCCAGGATGCTGATCTGGGAATTGGTTCAGGGCTATTGACCCAGTCCCCAGGTTCTAGAAAACCAACAGTAGCTCTGCCATGGCAGGATGGAGAAGCTGGAGGTTCTTTCTCAACACTGCAACTGCCTGTGCTTTGCCAGCCCTGCCTTTCTCCCCAGGAATCTGCACCAAGCCTGTAAATCAACTTGATGAATCCAAATATCACCCCCATTTGTGGCAATCTGTTGTAAAATACAGCAGTGCTGCTAGTCTGGGAACAGCAAGGTATAAAATACTCAAAATCTGTCTTTCTACAGTCAGGAGGCTTGAAGGTATGATCTTGGTGTCATAGTGAAATCTTTTTAACCAAATTTCTGTGTTATGAAAACAAATTCTCAGGAATAGAAATCCTTTACAGAGGAGTTCTGCCTGAAGTGCTTGAGTAGCCAAATTTCATAAACTGCTGTTCTTCTACCCTTCTTTTCACTGGGCAGCCAGGTAAGAAGGGACCAGCAGCTGAGACCTGTTGCCACCTAAAATCTCAGATTTCCACTTGCACCAGACAAAAAACGAGCCAGCTCATAGGTCAGTGTAACTCACCTGTAATCTCCTGTACTGGCTGTGCTTCCAGGAGAAGCTTCATCTGATCTCATGGCAGGCTGCTCCTGCAGGAGGTGGTCCTGCTCTCCCTGCACTTCATGGCACACCCCCATTCCTCTGTGAAGTCAGGTGGGTTCTCTGATAGGTCTAAAAAGTCAAATTAGAGGTCAAATCGAGACGGATCAGCAGCTGCCTGTGCACAGGGAGGAGGTAGCACTGGGCAGGGCTAGCACCCAGTGCAGCCCCTGCAGGGAGGCACCAACCTCCTGAGGCTGTGCCTGGGCTGGGTTCAGCACACCCAGCTCCTGGGCAGGGGTCAGGGAGACACTGAGGGAGTTAAGTGTCAGTGGAGTCACAGCCTTTCATGCCTCGCACCTGCTTCCCGACCTTCATGCCCTGCTTTCCAGCCCTGAAAGGAAGCCTGAATAAGAGATTGTTTCCTGGCCTGACCCTTTGGAGCCACGGGCTGTGACTGAGATTCCTGCCCATCCTCCCCTTCTGGCACAGCCCCCAGGCTTGCCGTGATCCTGGTGCTGCCCTCAGCCTTGATGCAAGACAAACAGCTTTAGTGCCTGACTTGAGATAAGAATTGTTTCTGAGTGCTGGCGAGTGCTGAGCTGTGACCCCTGCACTGGGTTACACAAAGCAGCCACAGAGGACAGTGATGCCAAAGACACCACTTGTTAATAAAGCAAAGGACCCCCGAGCTGGAGTGGTTCAGGACAGTGGCAGTAGCACTGGGGAGATGCTGGAGGGCTTCAGCAGTGATCCAGCACTGCAGCAATGCTGTAAAAGCTGACTCAATTCAGCTGATAAGAAACTGGGTTTAGGTTTGACAGCTCCAGGGCAGCTGCTGGTGCAGGATAAGCTTAAACTGCAGGAAGAAGAGCTGGACTTGAAAGTGAGATGAGGTCTCAGAATGCTGTCTGGGAAAGAGACTTATCTTTGCATCAAAGAGCCCTGGCTTGTTTGGGAAAGATCTTAAACAGATGACTCAAGGATTGGTGCCAAATACCTGGGAAGTCCCAGTTTGCTGCATGGCAGTGACTCAGCCCAGCCTGGCAGTCTGAAAACAGCTCTGGGCTCCCAGCAGTGACAGAGGAAAGCAGCCTCAGCCACTGAGAGCCATGTGTGACCCCCAAAGAAATCAAACAATATAAACACCCTCTCACCTTGAATCTGCTTTTACCCAGAAATGGCCAGGGGACAACGGCAAAACCCAGTTAAAATTATGTGCCAGTAACGAGGGGCTGCTGGTGCAGGGGAGAGACAAGCAAAGTTACCCCTGGTCCTCGGTCCCCAACGGGCTTGGGGGAAAGTGTGACTGTCCTGTCCCTGCAGCTGAGAATCTGTCACCACCTGCCTCTGGCAAAGCACTCCACTGGCTCGAATGGTGCTAAACAGGTTGCTGTGTAAACATACCTGGAGGGCTTGTATATCTCAGACATCTGGTAACAGGACTCCAAGGGCTGTTTGCCCCTGCTCTGGGCTCCCATTATCTCACTTTGTTCCCAGCATTGTGCTGGATGGAAAAGGAACAGAGCTGGCCAGGAAGCCTTTCAGGAAGGGCAGCAGACATCGGAGCAAGACCCCGTGGAAGGGACATCTTGGCCCATCTAGAGCTGAGCTCTGGTGTAGGGAAGCAGAGAGGAGAAGGTACCAGCAGTAGATCAGACACGAGCTGCATTTCAGCTAAGAGCTTTAGCCAGGCTTGAATCTTTGGCATCTTTTAATTTTTGGCCAGTATTGCACAGTAGCACATCCTGATAATACAGCAATGGCATCAGAGACTATAAATAAGGGTTAAAGGACAACTGGAGCCTCTGTAGGATCCCAAATGGCACAGCTGACCAAAGGGACTTTTAGCATGATCCAACAAGATGCTGATTCTGTCAAAAGCAGGAAACTGTGCTTAAAAATACACTAAAGTTGGCCAACTTCACTGAAAGGAGCACGTGGGAAATGGGGATGGGATGAGAGGGAATGGGCTCTTCTCTCAGAAATCCCTCAGATAAGCAATGGAGGGTGTCCAGGCCATCTGATGATGCATCTCCAGACTGACAAACCTGGTCAGATGTCCCTGCACAGTATGAAAACACTGGAGACTTGCACAGCCTACTTCTCCCTGCTGCTAATTTTAAACTTAAAAGGAATTGCAGAGGGAGGGATTGTCCATTGCCAGCATGAATCTGAGTGCTGAGTTAAACAGTGTTTTATTTCAATTCCCTGCCTCAGAGTGTGTCCCAGAAGATCAGTCACTTGCTGGAAGTGGTTTCATCTAAATCCTGAGTTTGAGTCTCCTTGACTCCTCTACTTGAGGTGGTAGTGGCATTCCTGACCCCTTGGGTTTGCAGGACACAGAGTTGGTCAGTAGGATATGGAGGGATTTAGCACCTTCTGTCATGTGAGGGATGTCTGTTGCTCTTCTGCATGAAGCAGTGGAAGGCATGTGCATATTTAAATAGATCCCTCACAACTGGAGTATTTTTGTACTAGACCTTATTAAAAGTTACTTATTCTGGAACACCTCTCAAACCTGGAGTCTATTTTTTGGTCGATGTTTGTTCTACTCTTGGGTAAAAAATTTGCCCTCTTCCCCTGAAAGATGCCTGGGAACAAAAAATGACATCTTGAAGGGTTTTTAGCTCTGTTCTAAGGTAAATATACAAGACAAAAGCAGCTTCACTGTCCCTTATTAGCTCTAGAACACACTAAATTTGCTTTGGAAGAACAGACCTAATGACTGCCTTATTCCTGCAGTTTACTGAAGAAAAGCTGGGCCAGGCTGAGAAGACTGAACTTGATGCCCACTTTGAAAACCTTCTGGCCAGGGCAGACTGCACAAAGAACTGGACAGAGAAGATCTTGCGTCAGACTGAAGTTCTGCTACAGCCAAACCCGAGTAAGTGCAGCTTCTCCTAAGGCTTGAAGGACAAATGTCACTTGCAACTCAGTGGTGAAAGACATGGCCTCTGGCAGAGAGCCCTGTAGAGTTTGTGGAGCTTGGTGTCTTTGTAGGGCCTGTCCTTCTTCCCTGTGCAGCTGAGAGCACCTCAGAGCCTGGCAGTGTGCTGGGGCAGGGATGCCTGCTCCTGGCACTGGTGCCTGCTGTCCAGTGCATCACCCATGGGGTGGGCTATCATAAATCCCAGTTCAGGGACTCTCTTTCAGCCTCCCTGGTCTCCTCGTTCCAGGTGCCAGAGTAGAAGAATTCCTGTACGAGAAGCTTGACCGGAAGGTGCCTTCCCGGGTCACCAATGGGGAGCTGCTGGCACAGTACATGACAGAGGCAGCCAATGACTTTGGGCCAGGGACACCTTATGGTAAGTCAGCCTGGCTAATGAAGAAGTCCTGGGAATCCATCCCTAACCAAGAGAATAGCCCTAATACTGTTTTTGCATTGAGATGTCTACAGCAAGCTCCTTCCTGACCCCACAGAGCATCTTTCTACTCCTAAATCCTCACAGTTGTCCCTTCCTGGGGGAATTTTGGGTTTCTTTAAGCAGCAGACCTGCACAGAGACACAGCCTTCACTTCCAGCTGTCCTTGCCCCTGCCATGAGCTTTGTTCCTGCTCTCCAAATCAATAGTTGTTCAATAGTGAGTCCTGTTACAGCCAGTGCAGCTGTAACTGCATCTATAGCCAACACTATCTAATCAACTCATGTTTTCTGCTCTGGTGCTTTTTAATTTGCTGGTCTGTTCCTGTGCCTCTGTTTTATGAGGCAAAGAAGGATCATTCTGTGCAAGCAGGTAGAGCAGTAAAATACATCAGTGGCATAAGTGCCTCAGCAGATAGATAAGATCAGAGCTGCCCTGGGAGCAGTAAAAAGACGCCTCAGGCCAATAGCAGAGTTGGTATGGCTGGAGCTGGTGTGGGACCTTGCCAGGCCAGGTACTGCTGTGCCTGTGTCCCCCAGCACAGGGTCTGGAAGCTCTGGGTGAGTTGGCTGAAGGCAACACATGGTAATTGGTTTCTTCTGGAGCTGAAGGTTCCCATTGTTGCAGGAAAGACTTTGATAAAAGTTGGAGAGACTCAGAGGCGATTGGGTGCAGCAGAACGGGAATTCATCCACTCTGCCTCCATCAACTTCCTGACCCCACTGCGCAACTTCCTGGAGGGAGATTGGAGAACCATCTCTGTAAGTGTGGTGGCAGGGAAGGGGAAGCTTGTCACATCCATGGAGGGCAGGGGGAGAGAGAAACCGTGCTAAGAGAACCCCTTTTCTTTCCCTATGACAAGGGGTGACTCTATACCTCTCCCCTTAAAGAATGCAAGGATGAGGGAACACCAACCCTAGATCTGCTCAGGTTCTCCCTCTGATAGAGAAGGATTGCCAGCTGATGTGCATGACTAAAGTAACTCATTTCCCCACTCCTGCAGCTTGTGGGCACCACCCATCACAGGCTGCCCTGTTTTCAGGAGGTTATCCTGTATCCCTGGCAACCAGCCCCAAAACTCCTGCTAACGAGATGAGCATAGCAACGGGTTCTTTCTCCCTGGCATGTTTTGATAAAGAAATAGATTTGATTCCTAGGTGATACCATGTTCCCTCCTCAACCCTGCTTCTAAGCAATCTGCTCTGACCCATGTCCTGTCCCTTCTAGAAAGAGAGGAGGATCCTGCAGAACCGACGCCTGGATCTGGATGCCTGCAAAGCCAGGTTGAAGAAGGCCAAAGCTGCCGAGGCAAAAGCAGCGGTAACTCCTCCCCTCATTTCCCTTCCCGTCCTTCTGGCCCCAGGGCTTGGCTCACATGGTCAAAAATTAGGTTACCCTACTGTGTCCTGTGTCTGGCAGGCATAGGTGGGGCAATTCCTCATCTGGGATGGAAGGGAACTGGGAGCAGGAGCCATGTGCCTGTTTCTGAGATGTCCTCCCTTGGAGGAGTTGTTGAAGCAAACAGTTCTGAGCTTCTGGAGTCTGGAAACTTGCACTTGACCCAGGCTCCTGTCTCCTGACTGATCAGGGTTGCTGGATGAGTTGTGCTAGTAACTAAAAGGCCGCATCTTCTGAGGACTTGCTTTTCACTGGGGATCTCAAGCCAAGCCAAGAGAGAGCTGAGCTGAGAGGTGCACAAGGGAAAGGCTGCTGGAGCTCTGCAGCAGTCCCAGCCTGTCAGACTAGTTAGGATTCTGCCAGCTCCCAGGCAGGAGTGCTGTGGGAGCGGGTAAGGGGTGGCCAGAGTCAGACTGGCTACAAGGTCCATCCCTGAGCCTCTCTGCTCACTCAGTTCATGGTGCTCTGGTTAAAGGCTTGTCTTGCCCCTCTGGCTTTGGGAAATTCATCACCCTGGGCACTGATGGGTTCCCTGGAGGACCTGGTTGTCGTTCTGTAGAGCTCTGCCTGTTGGCACAAGGACCTGCCAAGTTCTGCTTCTGCCTTGAGGGCCAGGAGCTCAAGTGGCAAATGTGTGCTAGTCAGAATCAGACTGTCCTTGTCAGTGTCTCTGGGCTGCACTGGGATACCAGTCCAGCAGCCCTGCTATGAGCCTGGTTCCAACCATCTGCCAGCTGGGCCTCAGGCCTTGTCTCTCCCTGGGTAGCCAGTTCCCAGGTGTTTTCCCTTTCCTCCAGATCCAATTACATCCATGGCAGATGGGGAAGCTGTGCTAAGCTCTGCAGCCTCCATCAGCAGGTCTGACAGAGTGCTCAGGCCTACACAGGACAGCTGTGAACAGCAGTAGTAGCTGCCCTTTTAAAAAAGCCTCCTCTAATCAGTCAGGTCCCCCAGATCCTCTGAAAGTAACTTCAGGAATCCCACATTCCCCTTCCAGAGGGGTCAGTGCTCCCAGTCTCAGGGGGAACCAGTGGCTGTTGCTTTATCTTTAAGCTCAGATCAAAGCAGGAATTCAGATACCTCCTGTGCTTCCTCCCTTTCCACCCTCTTTACCTTGCTTCCTACACGAGGTGATCCCAAGGCCTCTCACCTACACACACACCCTTGGTTGAGGGACTCCCCTGGACTGGAAAAGAAAAACTTTGTTTCCCACTGGAACTTTTGGGGTGCCCCAGGTAGGTGCAGAGCCAATTCAGGCTTTCCAGGGTGTTGTCCCCAGGCCAAATCTCAAAGCAGCAGAGTGGCTGAAACACTGATGGCAGCAGCAGGGCAAATTCAGCTGCTGCTGTGGGGACCCATCTCTCAGCCAGCTCAGTTTGAAGGTGAGGTCCCTGGGCTCTGGGTGCCTTCCTGACTGCTGGATGACAAGGTGGAAGCTCCCAGCACCAGGGAGAGCTGCTTCCTCTGCTCTAGACCCCTCATCTAGATTGCAGCATTCCCTGTAACATGCCTGGAGTCCTGTGTCACACCTCCCCATCCAAGCTGAAGTATCCCAGCTCTCCCAGCTCACCTCTCTCTTGCTGCTCTTCCCCTCTGTAGTGCAAATCTGTGTTCCCACAGCTTCTGTCTCGTGATGCCCCTCCGAGTGCTGCTGCCCAGGCCCGTGAGCTGCTGTGGAGTACCTGGGCTTGTGCATTTCCCACAGACTCTGTGCTTTGTCCTTCCTGTTGATGCTGTTTTGTTTACTAACCTTTTTGTTTTGTTTTTTGTAATTTGCTCAGTGTGAGGGAGATGTGAGTATTGACTGTGCTAACAGTGCCGTGATTTTTTTTTTCTTTAACACCTCTCATTGTCTCTTTCCCATTTTTAAAAAGAAAATTCATATCTCCTTTGTCCCATTGGGACTGGCCCTGCAGCATGTTCTGAGCGTGATCAGGGCTATGGCTGCCTGGGGAAGGTGCTCCAGAAGGATGGGAGTGTCAGAGACCTGCCTGCAGCCCCTCTGGAGCATCCCTCAGGTCCATCCACGCTGCCTGCAAGCAGTGCTCAAGAGAGGCAGGGGCTCCCCTAAAGACCCCCTCGGGCTCCTCCGGCTGCAGGCAGGAGGAGGTGGGGTTGGGTGGCCAGTCCCTCTCTGGAAGGGCAGCCCAGAGACAATGACAGGCAGGATGGTCTGGTTGTGGTGCTGTTCTGCCTCTTTTCCCCATTACCAGAGTGGAAGAGGGAGGGAGGTGAGTCCCTTTTGACCACTGCTTGCAAATACAACTTCTCCATGCACAGAAGAGAAGCTTGCCTCCTTCATCCCATGTGCTGTGACTAGTTTTGGGACTCCCTGGAGACCAGGGAATGGGAGGAGATATTTCTTCAGTTGTGCTTGATCTTTAAAAAACAAAAAGCATAAGCAGCTATTTCTGTGAAACATCCTTCCTCCCCACAGGGAGGAGTCCAGCTGACTTGCTGTGCTGGCCTCAAACCTCACTGGTGCATTTTTCTCTCCCTATATTCAGGTTTAACTTGTAATAGGAATTGCTCCTCCTTATTCCTTCCTCCAGCCATCCCTAAAACTCCTAATGGTATGGAAAAAAAAAAATTGTTGGGACTGTCTGACTGCTCGTCCACACACTGGTCACTCATTCCAGCCAGCTGCTCATGGCCCAGCAAAGTGGGTCAGTGTGTATAAGTGGATCTGGGTGACTACACAGAGATTAACCTGGGAGAGAGAATGAGGAGCCTGAGGGGATTAATGCCAGAGCTGGGATCCAGCACAACTGTGCCAGCCCTGCACAGCAGCCACTGTGCAGCAAGGGCTGGCCAGGAGGATTCCTGATGTCAGGCAGCTCAGTTTGTCTCTTCAGGTGGTTCTACAGCCAAAGACCATCCCAGGAGGCGGCCTGGTCTTAACTGAATAAAAGCACCACATTATGTGGTGGTTAATGAGCCCATAACTGTGTGGGAGTGGACTGAATCCATTGCACTTCCAGTGAGGAAACTGGAGTCCAGAGTGCTCAAGTCTTTCTGCCCCAGGGCAGAAGTTTAGCTATGGAGAATGTGGCTTGGAGGTTTCCTGACCTCTGAGATGAAAACTCCTACACTGCCTTTGACTCTACCTGGCTTGGCTAAGCCATGTTCCTTCCTGGAAACAGCAGATGTGGCTCTGTTAGGAGGAAACATGGCTTGGAGAGAGTGAGAGCAGTAGAAGGCACTGTGGAAGGGGTGCTCCAGTGCTGGTAAACACTCCTGCCTTAAGGGCAAGGCGCTGTACAGTGACTGTAGGCAGGAGACAAGGGGGAGGAAAGTCCTGCCCACAGGACTGAGCTTAGACAAGAGCAACCTGCTGGCTGTAAGGGAATGGGAATGCCCTTGGGATTGTGCTCTATGAGCTGATAGCTGTAAGTACAGGCAGGAGTGTCTGCTGTTTGAGTATCAGGTGTGACTGCACAAGCCAGTCCACCTCCCACTGCACAAGCCTGGCCTCCACAAGCCACTGCTGAGATGTCGGGAGACATCTCTCCTGCCTCTCATCAGAATCTGAGCAAAGCTCCCAGCACAGGCAGGAAAAAAGCCACTGGCCTCTTGTTCCACCCATCACCCAGTGACTCCTGTTGACTCCTCTGGTGCCTTGTACATGACACTCTATTCCCCCCCAGGCTGTGCCTGACTTTCAGGAAACCAGACCTCGTAATTACGTGCTCTCCGCCAGCGCATCAGCGGTAAGATCACCTCCTCCTGGATACTGCCTCCTCCTAGATATTGCCTCTTCCTGCCCCTCTCTCTACCTGATGTAAACTCAGACCTAGTGCTCTGCTGTTTTCAACATTTTAATGTGACATGGGCTGCCCAGGGTTCCTCTGACTCGGCCTCAAGGATTCACATCACCCCTGTGCAGGCGCCTGCTCAGGGTCTGGCCCTTTGCAGCTGCATTTGCTTTCCAAAGCAGCTTCCCTGCCAGCCCTCTTTCACATTTCTAGTGGGGATCATCTGATGAGTTTTTATTGCTAGTGGAGCAGTTGAGAGGAACAAACGTCCAAGAGTGGCCTTTCTGGATGGTTCCAGCTGTACAGTGGCAGTGTCACACATGTGACTGCCTGATCTGTACTGTGGTGCCAGAGTCAGAGGCTTTGTAGCTGGTCAAGAGAAGCAAAGGTGGAGGAAACTCTCTGCCACCAGTGTCAATAACAGTGCAGACTTTTTTATTCTGCAAACAGAAGTCATTTTTTTACTGTTTCATTGTGTTAGCAGCTGTTCCACAGCCAGATGTGCCTGGGGTGGGTGAACAGCCTGCTGCCTCTCCACTCTATTGCACTGAGTGGATGTGGCCAAGCAGTTGACTTCCCATGCTGTGTTCATGGCTCCCCATTGCACAATGTCACATTTCTCGTTAAAATGTTGAAAACTGATCATCTTGCTTCCTAACTAGCATTCAGAACAACACTGATGTCTGCTAATAGAATAATCTGGGAGTGGAAGTGCTGGGAAGTGGAATCTGCAGATATGAAAAAGGACAGCCCAGCCTTCTCAGAAACAAAAGACACTATGGAAACAAACTGGATTTGGTTAATGGGAAACCCATCCCATTTAGAGACAGAGGTGTGTCTGAGCTGACAGCATCAGTGTTAGTTCCTAGGGCGATCTGTCCTGACCTTGGAGAGTGATGCTGGGATCAGAAATGGCTTTGCACAATACCTAGAAAACGATTTCCATCGGTCCCAGGCTCAGTGATGAGAGTCCTGCAGAAGAAGCTGATACTGATGATGCTGCAGCAACTGCTCAGTTCTCCTGTATCCTAGTGCAGCTCAGAGCCAGTTTGGGGCTTTAGCTTTTCCCTTGGGAAGGTCTGTTCCAAGAGACTTCAGTTAAGCTCCAGGAGACCCAGAGGAGAGAAACTGGGCTTTCCCTGCCTCTGAACAGACCGGGGTATCCTGACTGTTCCCCAGAGCGAAGGCACACCCGAAGAGAAGCATTTGAACAATGTGCAGTGGCATCTTGTGGAGTGCCCAGACACTCAGATGGACACATCCAGCCCTCACCAAAGAGTACCTCGATCTGCTTCTGCTCTGGGGAGCAGGTGCCACATACAGAAACATTACAGGAGAACAGATTTTGTGAGGATTTTTAGCCAACAAGTGTCTACCCTGGGACATCTGTGCCTAGTTCAGTGCTCCTTCATCAGGCCCTAATAGTGCTGGTGGCACTGGGCAGCAAGAGCAGGGCTCTGAGAGAGCAGCCAGCACTGACCCCAACTGAATTTGATGATTGCACAACAGGGCCTCCTACCAGAAGTGCCTGTGGGAAGTGTGCTGGCTCAACCAGTGTCAGGCCTTGTGGCTTCCAAAACTCTTTCAGAGGCTGCAGTTGGTGGGTGAAAGGCCACCTGAAGTCCAGCTGCACTGGCAAGGGTGATCTGAATTACAGTTTACATCTCTAATTAGCAAAACACAAGCTGAGCCCAGGCTGCTCCCCAGCTCTGAACAGGCAGGTGCTTTGCTGCAAGCTCTCTAATCCCAGCATTCATCCCAAGGGGTCAGGCACTGCAGCAAGGTAGGAGCTCTTCATCCTGTTGCTCTGCTTTTCTTCCAGGCCAGAGTCCTTGTGCTACTTCTTAGTGTGCACTGACAGTGCAGAGCAGTGGCTGCTGCTCACCTCGCTCTTGAGCTCGGCTCCTTTCTGGAGGGAGGGGTTGGTTATGCCCAAGGTAACAGCTTTGTCTTACAGGTGAGCAAACAGGTCAGCTCTCTCCTGGACCACACGCCCTCAGCAGGGCTCTGATTTGGATTCTAAATTTACATTGCTGGTTTTTGGAGAGGTGGATAACATGGTGCTTTTATTTTTTTTCCCCTTCCATGACAGGAGGGTTCAGATGGAATTAAATCCAAGAAAAAAGCACCTCCCTTGTTTTGTATGAGTTGGAGGCTGAGGAGCCATTTCTCCTCTCTCCCACACTGACCTTTTGTTTTTGTGTAAGAAGGTGTTTGTGGGCTGTGCAAGCCTAAATATTCCTTTCTCTCAGACCCTGCCATGCAGTGTACTCCTAGGAATGATTCCAAGAAAAAACATATTGAGTACCTTAAAGAGGATTCCTCTGGCTTGAGCTGGGGTGCAGGAAGACAATAACAGATCATGGCCTTTTCTGCTCTCTGAGCTGTCCAAAAAGGAGCCACAGAGGGTCTTAGCCCAGAGACAGATCTGGGCAAAGCTGGACTGTCCCAGAACACCACAGGGTCAGATCTGGAGGTGGCACAGCACAGGCAACAGAAGAGAAACAAATCTGGCTACAAATTCAATGGGTGCTGCACTGGTTAAATGGGCCTGACGTGGCTTAAGTGCTGTCCACAGTGTCTGAGTAGCAAGGCCTGGGATCAGAGGGAAAGCTTCCCCTTGCTCCTGTAGGAAACCCTGCTCCAAAAACATGGGGATGGGCTGGCAAAGGCCTTGTGCCAGAGAAGCAGTTCAGGATCTGCTTCTCAGCTTCCTATAGGATGCTTCTACCACCTCCTTCCAGAGCAGGAGCTCTTAGAAGGGGAAGGGGCTGAAACTAGCCAGGCCTTACTCCAACCAGGTCCTGATTTGCAGTAACAAAAAATCCCCATAGAAATCAAAGAAAGCACCCACCTCAGCACCCAGACCAGTACAGTAATTCCACTCAAGTAAGGGATGCCAGTCAGGCATCCACAGAGCAGGAAGCAATCCCAGGAACCTGGCAAAACACCTTCCTGCTTCAGCCCCTCCCCAGTACAGGTAGGTCCTACAGGTGCTCCTTATATTGGCTGCTGAAGTCTCTCTGCACCTGGGGCTCCCACAGCCCACCTGAGGACAGTTGGTGAGCAAAGCTCAGCTGGGAGAGCCTGCTCCAAACAGAACCTGTTCTCCCTCTCACACCCAGGTCTCTCACACCCAGGTCCAGCACAGGTGCCCCCAGTGCAAATTCAGCTGTGTCTGGTGACCTTCCCTGTCCTGCAGAGGTGACACAGGGTGGTGAAGTTGAGCTCCACAGGGGTCACTCCCCTGGCCCCACTGGTGTGGGTGTTGCAGGCAGGCTGCTGTGCTCCCAGACCTAGGGGGATTTCACATTGCCAGGACTGAGGCAGTAGTTGGCTGCTGAGTAAAGGCCAAGCCAAGGACCTCTGGGAAGGATCAATGTGTTTTTCTGCCTCCTCTCTCCCTTTGCCATTGCTGTGTGTGACTTCTGTTCATTGTTTCATGTCCTGAAGCCAGATCCCACAAGCAGCTGGAGGTGTCCAGTGTTGTGCTGCCCCAAGTCTGCCCCTGTGGGGAAGGACAGGAGGAAGGAGTCGTGTGATGTTTTGCCTGGCTCAGAGCAGCAGCCAGCCCCTGCTTCCTCCTTGCTGTGGCTAAACAGGCTTATTGGCAGTTCAGGCTGGCTAGATTATCCCACTAATCTGAGCTCTCTGGACCATGGGTGAGGAACACTGGCCTCTGTGCAGCCTGAGCTCAAAAAACTCACTTGCCTCTCCACAATCCTAAAAGAAGGGCTGTCCTTCAACACCAACCTCTGCAGCTTCAGCAAAGTGAGCCTTGCTGTGCAGAGCACTCTGCTCTTAATCCTTTTTTCCCAGAGCCTATGGAATGCAGTGGCTGTAGCAGCCCTGGCAGGGAGCAGAGCTGGCGTGCTGCTGGCTCTGGTGGCATGAACTTGCTCTCCCATTGTGAAACTGAGCTCGACAGTGCAGGAATGAGGGGAAGGGGCATGGATTTAGCAGCTGCTGCTGGGTGAAGGGCTGGCTTGTCCCTGGAGTTGGCCTGCTGTCCATGGAGCACCCTTGCCTGTTGGTGTTAATGCCGAGTGCTTCGCGACGTCTCCAACACTGATCTCCTTTCCTGTTGCTCTGTGGCCCCTACAGCTTTGGAGCGACGAGGTGGAAAAAGTAAGTATCCAGCTGGAATTGTGCTCAAACCTTCTGGGGGTGTTCAGGGGACAGGGGTGCTGTGGAGCACTTTCTGCTCACAGAGGGGAGGATCAGGGGCTGCTGCTGCTTTGTCCCCCAGCTCTGATCCCTCTGTGTGGGTCAGTGCCCGTTGGCTGTCCCTGGTGGGAGACACTTCCCTGGCATCCAGGCACATGTCTGCTTGTGGTTAAAAGAGGCTCAGAGCACTGCACTGTGTGACAGGAGCAGAGGTGTGATCCAGCTCTGCTCCTGTGGCCAAGGCTCTGATCATCCATGTGCCTCTGGTAGCCCCTGGGCTAATCCATCCAGCTGGCTCTGCACAGAGCTGGAGCAAGGACAGGGAACAGCTCAGTCAGGGGTGGGGTGGGGGGGAGGTTTGAAGCCTCATGGAGTTGATTCTCTCTGGGTGAGCTGCACTTACCCTTCTGATCCATGGAGGCTCTGGAAGGGAAGTGTGACTTGTCCATGAAGATGGATGGAGGGCTGAGACCAAGGTGAGCTCTGTGTGGAGCTCCAGCACATCATGGAACTTCCAGAGACACCTTGTGGGATCCTGTTCCTTTCACACCTTGAGCACCCCCAGCAGGCACTGCCATGAAGGCACAAGTTCTGTGTGCTGTGCATGACAGCAGCCTGTTGCTGCCTTATTCCAAAGGCATTTGCAGAACGCACTGGCTGTTCCCAAACCAGCTCTTCCTGTTCTTTAAATCCTTCGGTCCCTCAACCAAACAAGCTGGCTACAGTCAACTATGAGCATGCAAGGATCTGTTCCTCTATCCTCTCTCTTTGGGTTATTCTGCTTGGGTAGACCAAAGTATGTAAGTAAATACTGAAGTTCTCCATGTCTTGGAGAAGCACAAGACTGGAAGGGGCCTCCCAGGTCACCATCCAGCTCTGGCTTTATAGGAAACTGTCCTGCAACAGCTCAGAGTTGGCAGGGAGAGGCAAATCCCAGGCAGCACCAAGTGGAGCTGTGTTTGCCTGGCACACGTTTAAATAGTTCAGAATACTGGGGTCTCAGCTCATGGGAGCAAGAATCACTTGGTGTTTTGAAGGCATTGCACTGGTACTTCCTGTTAAATTCACCCTTCTCCTTTAAATAATCCCCTTCATACAGAGGATGCAAGAAAACAGATCAGTTGACCTGCAGCTTAAAATAGACAAATCTGATTAAAAGACAGTCAAAGCATTTCTTTGTTGTAGCCTTGCTCTACACTGGTAATGCTGGTACCAGGTGAGAGCTGTGCTGGCCCAGCAGCACCTACAGCTTGTCCTGCTGGGAATACTGGGTCTCCTGTGGGGTCATCAGTGATGTGACCTCTGCTCTGAGACTGTCAGCTTGGCTGGATCAGCCCTCTAGGCTCAATTCCAGAATGTCAGTCCTGGGCCAGAATGGTCAGGGCCTTCCCAAAGGCACGCCCTGCACCAGGGCAGCTCTCTGGGCTGCTGCTCCTGGAGGAGAGGAAAGGGTTCTCTTTCCAGTGAGCTGGAGCTGAGGGGATGTCACTCTTCTGTGACCAGCCACAGCACATCCCAGGAGGACTCCAGCGCCGGTGTTAAGGAATGCTGATGCTGGAGGGAACATGTGGGCCTGCTTGTCACCCCTTTCCATCAGCAGGAGGGGAGAGCAGGCACCAGAACACTTGGCTGCTCCAGCACTTCTGGAGATCTCCATACCAGGATCCATCTGGGTATTCTGGTACTGCAAAACTGCCCCAGTGCAAATGCACTGCTTGGTGGTGGGGGAGAGATGGGTCTCCAGTGTGAGTCTGTCTCTGAATTCCCAAAGGCTGCTGTAGAGCTGCCTGCTATTCACCAGTGTTTAATTCCTCCTAGCTCAGAATCAGTAACTAGCCCCAAAGGAGACTCTTGGGTAGGAGCTGGATTGGGATGTTCATCTCCATTGCAGATTTAATTAGCAGCAGCAGTTTGGTAAATGCTGCCTGGCCTCAGCCTTTGTTCTGGGGTGATGAAAAGGAAGCCAGTGCTCTTCCAGAGGGAAGCCTAGGGAGGCTGTGACATTCCTATGCCTGCAAGTGCAGAAAGAGGGGATTAAAGGGACCAGAGCTGGCATGAGACTGGCTTTCCACATACCTCAGGGTTAACAAAGGAGCTTCCCTGCTTGATTCAGTAGTTTTGAGCTGCCATTCCATCACCTGCTGTGATCCAGTGTAGGATTAAGAAGGAATTAAGCTGAAATGTAGCCAGAGGTCTCTGGGATCCCCACCCAGGGTCTCTTGTGCCCGCTGCTCGGTGTCACAGCTGCACGTGGATCCTGCGGCACCCGTGTCTTGCTGCCAAAGGGGGCGTGTGGAGGTAGAGGGCTGCAGAGGCAGAACAGGGCTCCTGCCTTGTGCTGCCCGAGCCCCCATCCTGTTTGCAGGCGGAGCACGAACTGAGGCTCACCCAGACCGAGTTCGACCGCCAGGCAGAGGTGACTCGTCTGCTGCTGGAGGGGATCAGCAGCACACACGTGAGTCCTCCTGGGCACCCGGGGGGGGGACAGGGGCTACAGAGACTCTTGGCTCCTGCCAAGAGAATCATGGAGTCCTGCATGTGGAGGAGAGATAGAAGAGGTGGTAAATTCGGGGTACCTCTGGGGGGTAGTAGCTGCAGCAAGAGAGTTTCTGTGCCTGGTATCCAAACTCAGTCAAGCTGATGGTCTTTTCCCTCCAGGTGAATCATCTTCGCTGTCTCCACGAGTTTGTGGAGTCTCAGACCAACTACTATGCTCAGTGCTACCAGTTCATGCTGGACCTGCAGAAGCAACTGGGCAGGTAAGACAAGAGACTGCTTTTACTTCTCTGAGGGTTATTGATCTCCTTACCCCCAGCTCAGGGCTCCTTCCCCATCCCACATCAATGTTGGGCAGAAGTTATAAAGTGCCCTCACAGCTCTGACAGAGCTTCTGAGTTTACAGAGTGGTGACCAGTCCTGGTGGTGGTGATGATGCATTTGGAGCAGGCTTTGCCATTGGCTTTTTACATTCCTCTCAAAGCACGATGGCCACAGGAGTTTGAACATTCTTCCTCTAAATTATTTAGATCACAGGAGACTCAAATTCCTGTTGCCAAGCAATGAGCCTGAGCATGCTCTACTGCAGCAGTAACAAATCCCAGATTCATCTTCCATGCTGCTGGCTGCACATCCCTTGGGGTGGGCTGGGATATTCTGTCTGGTACTGTCACACCAGCACAGGCCTGACCCAGGAGGGGCTGTTGCCTCTATGTGATCACTCACTCCTGTCCCATTCTTTTTCCATGCTTGCAGCTCCAAAGGAGAAATGTAAGTATGATATTGGCCAGGATGATCTCTGAGGGCTCTCCTTCCCCCAGTGACTCTGGGGTCTCTGTGGGATCACTGCCAGGGCCAGAGCTGTACCCCCTTAGATAACAGAGCCTGAGCTCCATTACTGTCTCTTTCTAGAGAGCCTATAAGTGCTGGGAGCCTCCAGCTCTGGCATCCAGTTCAACAGCAGCAATGCCCATCCCTTTCCTGAAGAATTATCAGGCAGAACAGGTAACACAGACCATGTGAGAGCAGGGCAAGGACACAGCACAATGGACCCAGGCACACAGAGCCGAGAGCAGTACCTGTCCAGCCCCCTCTGCAGTGTCACACGTCAGTCTGGTACTCTGCAAGTTGTTGAAACAGGGCACTGGAGTCAAAACAGGCAGACAAGTGTCACTTGCTGCACAGTGTCACCTGAGAACTGAGGGTGTTTCCCCACATGAAGAGCAGTGTGAGTATGTTACAGCTGAGTATGGAGGCTGCAACTCTTGAGCATCATCTCTGCAGTGCAGCTGCTGAAAGGAAGAGGCCGTGGTTCCTCAGGCTGGAGCCTCACTGACCTGTGCTTTTTTCTCCCGTGTAAGATTTTCAGGCACATTCGTAGGCAACGCAGAATCCGCATCTCCCGCAGCCGCTACCTCTCCTCCAGCTGTCGCTGCTGCCACACTCCCTGCTGTGCCTACGATTCCAGTGGTGCCCACAATTGTTGGGGTGCCCAACACCGTGGCAGAGGGTGTGCTGAACCCCAACGAAGTCAAGCCTCCTGCCAGTGGGACACGCAAGGCCAGAGTCCTCTACGACTACGAAGCGGCTGACAGCACCGAGCTGGCACTTCTTGCAGATGAGGTTGGTGGCTTTCCTGAGTGTTGGATTTGGCTATAACTGCCCAGCAGCCCATGGTGTGCCCAACAAGGACTTTGGTTCCTTTTCCTGCCCCTAAAACCTGCTTTATGAAACTAATAGAGTCTTTACCTGGACACCAGTATCTGCTGAGTGGCAGTGAGTTTGTGCTCGCTGCCATTTACTATTTAACATCACCCAGATATCTCCTCAGTTCCTGTTGGAGCCCAAAATAAAATACCCCAATACTCAGTATCTTCACTGTGACTCTCAAATACAGCTGCCTTATCCAGAGCCATAGGATAAGCTGTTGGCTGGAGGCCTGCTCTAATCATGCTGAGAAAAAAAGAAAAATCAGCAAGTTGGAAACTTTTCTGTTTTCTAGACTGAAATTCTATATTCAGAAGAGATGACAAAGCAACATGTAGAAGTACCTTGAGTCACTTTGGAGAATGAAAAAGCAACAGGGACATCACTGGGCAGTTTTCCATAGATCTTGTGTTAAAGCTGCTCCAGGGAAAGGGCACAGATGCCTGCTAAATGAACTTCAGGAATTACTGTTCTTTCAGTCCCCATCTGACTAAATTTCTTGGCTCTGTCTGCAGAGTAAGGTCCTGTCTAATGTGCTGTCTTCTCTCCCCAGATGATCACTGTGTACAGCCTGCCGGGCATGGATCCAGACTGGCTCATAGGGGAAAGAGGGAACCAGAAAGGGAAAGTTCCTGTCACTTATTTGGAACTGTTAAGTTAAATGTTAAGGAAGAAGAATGTACAAACAGAATGCATCCCTCATCTGGCACTTCTAATGCGGATTTCCTCATCCGAGACCATTGCTCTCTTCAGGGTCAACACTCCATTGCTAATATGGGAATTATGGGAAAGAAGAGGGAAAACTGTTATGGTGAGGTTTTGGGAAAGGGCTGATGGCACCCAAGACTGAATTTGTTACCTACCAGTGCAGCCTGCTTTGAGGTTAGTCCTGATGGCACAAGATTCCTTGATTACGTTTTCCCTTCCCTGCCCCAGTCTTGTTCCTCGCAGTGGCTTTCCCAGGGCGAGCGAGCTGTGTCCCTCAGCAGCTGCTCACCAGTTACACCTCCCTCATGTCTGGTGTGGGTTAGTGCCTCTCTGCCCCTCCCCTCCTCTCTTCTCCAGCAGCAGAATTGCCCAAGTCCAACCATCGAGCATTCCAGTAGGGAAGTGTCCCGCACACCCTCTCTCACCTGTCCTGGCACGCAAGGCAAGAAGGCTGCAGTTGAGATTTAGGAGCCTGTTAAACCCACCCACCCTGCTCACCCGTGGGAGACCAGCAGTGCACAGCTGGCCAAGAGCCACACTCACCGTCCTGGCACCTGGAGGCTCCTACCTACCCCTGTCCCCTGAAGCTGGAAGATTTCTTTGTGGAGACCACCCTGCTACGGTAGGGCCTAACCCCAAACCTCGTGCAAGGGACCATGCATCTCGCTTGCATCTCCTCTGGGAAATCGCTCTTGGACTGCAAAGTTTACAAGCCTTTTTACAAGCTTTGCTCCCTGTGTTATTGTCCAGGCTTTTCTTTCAGTGTGTCTGTCCAGGCATGTTTGAGCCTGACTTATTTCCACCCTGAATCACTGATTTAATGAATGTTTCCCCTCCCATTTCAGCAGTGAACAGACTTGGTGCATCCTAGTGCAGAAAGGGACAGTTGCACCTGCTGTGACCCCCAACACAGAGCTGTTCTTGGCCATACACACGACCCAGGCTGTCCTGGAGGGATGGGTTGGTTTAGCTCAGGTGTGTGTGTGCCCTCTCACTCTGGAATGAACTCCTAGCTAGAGCTCACTTAAAGGACTTACACTTGATGTATCATGGGTTTTCCACTCAAGCTGGATGGAAGAGAAACTCACCTGCACCAAGTTCTCTGTTCACAACCTTCCCCTGGGTATGTCAGAACTAACTTTGCTTGTTTATTGATCTTTTGCACTTTCCCCAAAGGTATCGTGACCATTCTAATGTAACGGGCACTGAGCACCTGTGTTTGTGGGGCTCATGGGTTTCCGCACTTATTTGCCAATAAACAAACTGCCTGACCTCCTGCCTCAGCATCTTCTGTGGGCTCAGGGCTGTCCTTGCTCCCCAGCCACAGGGCTGTGGGGACAAGCAGGGACACAAAGGGAGCAGCTCAGGTGAGAGCAGTGCCCTCCTGCTACCCTAGGCTTGGAAGCTGGGGTTAAAAGCAAAACAAAGCTGCTCATCCTTCCTGTCCCACCTGCCACTCCCAACACACTGAGAGCCTTGTGGTTCCTTCCCCAGCTGACACATCTCAGTTGTACTACAGCTTCAGGAGCTCTGAGAAACAGCTCTTCCTGCACCTGAAGCAAAAATAGAGCAGGAGGATGACTTCAGCTGCTGAGAGACCCAAGTGCTATTCTAGATCTAACAGACTTTTTTAGTTGTTATGGAAACTAGATCTGCTGCTAATCTAAAATCCTGAAGTCATGTCCCCAACACCCAGCTTGGAAGGAACTCCTGGGAAAAGCAGCTGTTGAAATGTTCTGTAGTGCAGCAATAATGCTTGGCTGTTCTAGTTAAAGAGAGCAGGGAAATCAAATGATGTTCCTGTTCTAGTTGGTTTTAAAATTGCCAGGATTGCCACTCCCATAGTCCTGATCTATTAGAGATCCACTTCTGCCTATTTCCCTTCCAGCATGTATATTTTCCCTCAGGCCAGTGACATTCCTGTTCCCTTGCTATTCTTCTCCTTGGTACATTAAAGAGGAAAAATAGCATTAGGAAAAACAGCAGCAGCGTAATGAAGCAGAAAATGGCCTCAGAGCAGCCAGAAGGAATTCTCTTCCTGGCACCAGCACTCTGTTCCCTCTGCAGTAGAAAAAAAAGCACGTGGAAAATTTGTTGCTACTGCTGACTCTGTACAGAAGGTGACACTTGTGCTGTTCTTTGCAGATGTCAGGGGAGCCTCCCTTGGCTGGATCCCCTCTGTGCCTGAGGGACAGGGACAGGTACAACTCAGGACTGAAGTGCTGCTGTAGCTCTAAAATACACGTAACCAACAGCACCCACTGCTTTTGCTGTCTGGCACCAAGGGCTCCTGCCAAGCACCAACTCAGTCTGGTGCTTGAATAAACATCTAGAAGAATCCATTCTTGTTGAACACCAATACACTGTAACTTCCAAAACCAGAACAAAAAGGAAAGATCCCGATGAGAGCTGTCAAGTACCACCCTCTGCTGTACTTGAACTTATTTAGAGGGACCAGATTCCAGCTTTGCTTCCTCTCCCCATGGCAGCTCTCATCCATTTGCTGTCTCTGCACGTTGCTCACCTTCAACTCTCCATGGTCACACCCAGCTCCCCCATAGCACAGTCGAAGGCTGGTCGAAGGCTGCCCCTCTGAAACACCATTGGGTTTAGGACAGTCACACCACCTCACAAGCCCCTCCCCCTTCTACTTTAAGATTTTACTCCAGGCGGTTCAAATCTCTCCAAAGCCCTCAGGGCACATGACCCAAGATCAAACAAATGTACCAGGATATTGCCAGCACTTAAGCTTACGAGGTAAAACAGCCCAAACAACCTCAAACCAAGATAATCTTATTTTCTAGCTCTAGTCTCTTAAAACCAGTGAAACTAAAAAGGTTCTGGCTGGTAAAGCAATCAAGTGTCTCTTTAGGAAAGAACTGGTAGGTTAATAGCTCACAGCTACACTGAAATTTGATTTCTTACCTTAGATAAGTCTGTCTCGACTTCCAGCTGTATTTTAAGCAATAATCACTGACTTTCTTACTATCCTTACTACACACTGAGCCTCAGAACCTTAAACTTTGTTGATCTAGAGCTACACCACATGATGCACCTTCACTGCAGACAGTGATTCCTGAGCAGGGCCCTCATCACCATGTGCAGGTGAATCATCCCTGAGGAATATTTCATAGTGCTGCTCGTTCCAAACTTCCTACAAGTTCCCCAAGAGGAGTGTAAGAGAAAGGGAGTGGGTGTGGGGAACCCAGGGAATCAGCCTTTAATTACAGTAATTTCAGACAGTCTCTGGATTGTCACTCAGAAGTCACAGCATTAACTGGGACTTCAGTTCAGCAGAACTACCACTCAGACACTGCAGAATTGGTGCTGCTGTGTGCAACACAAACCAATGAACACAGCTGCTGACTATAAAGGTTTTAATATCAGTATAAATAGGGCACAGTTACAAAAAACTGCAAGACTGGAGCAATGGAATTTTGACGTAAAAACCTTAAGTGAGGCCTTGCTCTTCAGAAACACACACAACACACAGACTGCAGGGTGAAGGGAAGGCATGAGCACACATACACCATCGTGCCTGGAACCATTCAGTACAAAAATAGCAGTAGAAAGATGGTCTCTGAATTTCTGGCTGATCCCTTGGGTGTGACTTAGCTGGAACCCACGTGGGAGACGCAGATTGCACCTTGTGTTAGGAGCAGAGTTAATGCCCAGCAAAATGTGTCTCCTCTCTCCATCCAGCCACAGCTTCCCCAGCTGAGGTACAAGCTATAAAAATAAAGGTTTTAACTGCTCAATGCTTGTACACAGCCAGGATGTTCTGGCAGACAGAACGAGCAGACTGTGCACGTGGGCTGGTCACTGGAGAGCCAGCTGGGCTCTCCTTACATTCACTCTGCTCCTGGGTGGCAAGAGTTCCACGGGATCTCACTGCTCAGGTGACACCACTGCCCACACTTGGCCTCCCTCCCTTCCCAGTCCTCATTACAGCTCTGCCAAAGGTGATGCCTTCTGTGGTGGACGTGAATTGTTCTGCTGCAAGTCCTGACAAGGGAGGCAGGGCCAGGACAGGATCTATCTCTGCACGTGCCGGACAAAGGCCTGCACGAGCTGAAACAAGGGCTCCTGCCCCTCTGGACCCAGCTTGGAGGCAGACTTTCCTTGAGGAGAGGGAAGGACCCCGCTGGCAGGTGAAGAGGGACCACCCCGGCGGAAGTAACGGGATAGGCTGGAGAGCAGCGTACTCTGAAATTAGAGTGTGTAACAAGTCAGCTTCGTTCCACCACACGCCCTCCCCTGCCCCAAACCTGGTGCTGTGGCACAGGAATGTGCAGTATGAGCAGCCCAAGGCTGTTCAGTCATGCTGGGAAATGGGCAGCCACAGATAAGACACATTGAGCCATGAGAGGACAGCACAAGGCGCTCACCAGCTCCGAGCTGAGCTCCTGCTTCATCCGCTGCTTATCCCGGGGGTGCACGGCCGGGTCCCGCAGGTACCGAACAGCCTGGGAGATGAGCAGGTAGAAACAGTTTTCCATTGTAAACATGAGCAGAGACCTGTGCAAAGAAACACAAATCAGCAGGAGCCAAAAAGGTTAGCACACTCTGGCTTCCAGGTCAAATAGTTATTGAAGGACTTTACACACGAGGGATGTGCAAAGACACACAAATGCCTCTACACCTCAGTTCTGATCTGAGGAGCTCTGACTTCTGCTCCTCAGCTGTAACTACATCAAGTAACTAGAAACTTACTTGAGGGTTTTGGTTCCCTCTTGCATATTCAGCCCTGCAGCCTGAGGGAAAGGTTCCTTCTTCTTATCCATCTTAGAGAGAAAAAAAAACCCAGGCATTAGAGACAGGAGATAGGAAAGAACTACTCATGCTCTTCAAAGTATCAGTTGAATGAGCTCTCTGGGATCACTGCAGCTGCCATGCTCCCAGACACAGAAGGGGCCAGTACCTCTCCCAGCATGTTCAGGGCCACGTTGACTGTGGCAAGGAGGGTCCCAAAGGAAGGTGCAACGTCTGAATCAAAGGCTGGTGTGGTGAAACTCAAGACAAAAAGCACGTTGTACTCAGCAAGGTCCAGCGACTAGGGAGGAACAGAAAGAGGAATGAGACCCCAGAGGCCATGAGTATGGGGTTGCCATAGGAACAGGAATACCCAGTCCCTTATCACACTTTTCATATGGAGAAATAGAAGCACTGTGATAATTTCCCAAATCTCAGGTGTACCGCTGGAGCAGTGAAGTGTCCTGTATAGCACTGCACAGCCAGACTGCCTGGCTCTCCTCACACAGCTGCCATCACTGGCACACCAAGGTACTGGCTGCTCGCAGAAGCACAGAAGGACGTGCCCTATCCAACAGTCAGAAGCAGAACACTGCCAGATTCAAGGATTAAACCTTTGTTTTCTGAACCTGGAAACCAGGCACTGGGTCACACCACCATGGGTGGATGACAAGAGGATTTTTCCTGAAGAATGTACTGAAGATACAAACCAACTGAGTTATTGTTTGCTCCAGTAAGGTCACACATACACAGCCTTTGTGTATGTGAACACACAAAAGCTTAGCCAGCTCTTCCCTTCACACTGTGCAGTGCCTGATTCCCAAGGGAAATTCTCTGTCTCCTGCCTTCCTGCTCTGTGCAGAATAGCAGACAGGTATACAGTGGGGTCTCTGTATCAAGCAGGACACACAGACCCAGAATATCCCTGGAAATGCTGGAAACGCCCCCCTTTGGAGAGCAGCACCTCTCTTCTCTCCCCACCTGGTCAAGCAGAATCTGGCAGACATCAGGAGTGAAATGGCGCAGGGCAGCAAGAGACTTGCTGAGGATTTTGAGAAGGCTGTACTGCACTGTGAGCAGGGCCTTCTGCTCTGCTGCCTCTGACTCAGGGCTGGGGTGTTTGGAGGAGGCCTGCGGATTACGCTGCACGCGAGGAGTCACACTGGATGGAAGGGAATCGCCATTTTTTGTCTTTGCAGAAAGAAAAGAGAACACAGATATGATTATTTTGCACTAAGACAAGTGTTTTGAGAAAAAAAAATATGCTGTGAAGAAAGAGAATGAGGAAGTAAGGCACCCAAAGTTTGTCAACTGCTGAGAATCTACAGTTGGTGTGGGCTGGGGAGACACTGCATTGCAGAGAGGCAGCTGCTGTTGAGATTCCACACTCCGGAAAAAGAATGATCAACACACCAAGCCTGAGCCATGCAGAGGAAACACTGCAGCAGCAATGCATCATCTCCACCTCATGCATCCAAAGGTGTCCCAAGAACAAGAACTATCTGTCTTTACCAAATTAAATCAAATCAAGGACACCAGGTCAACAGTGGCTTAATTAATGGCACTCCCAAGTCCTACAGCAATGCAGCCTCCTTATGACAACAGCACCATTCAGCACAGGCTGATGGTTTTCTAGGACTAGCTTTACACAGTCCAGAGGTTTTCAGAATCCAGACTACTCTTTGCATATTTTTTTTTTGCCATGAAGAAATGTAAATCCTAACTGTTGAGAGGTGTCAATAATCACCACAAGGATTATCAATGATCCTTTCAATATCCAAGACCCTTGATATTGAATAATGCATAAGGCATGCCACACAACTTACAAGTTTGGTGTAGGACACTCACCTGCAGGTAGTGCTGGAGCATTTTGCGGCTGTGCAGGAGGGAGGTACAGGCCTGGCACAGGTAACACAGATTCACCTGAAAGAAATAATGACAGGGAGAAATCTCATAAAAGCTCAAGCCCCTTCTATTCACTACCACTGCTGGAAGCTAGAAAATCCAAATACAGCTCACATCTACTGTGATCATAAAGGATCCATACAGTCTCTTAATTTCCCAGTATTTTCTTGAAATCACCTGGCACTAAGAACTGAAAGTAAGCCACTGTATTCCCCAAGTTACTTTTCTAAGAAACCACTTCTCTCTCTCCCAACAGTTATATTTCCTCACTTGAGACAAGGTACTGACAGAATGGGCAGTTAAATAACCTCACCTGTAATTTTCATTAAAGGAGTGGTAATAAAAAAGTGATATAGTGCCATTTTCTCTGAAGACATCCACATCCCTGCACTCCAAGGCAATGTATTATCCACAGCAATATCCTTATTCCTACCTGCATGTCCCTCATAAGTTGTGGCAGGTGGAAGTGCCACTCCTTTGTGAAATTTGAGAGTTGAAGAATGAAGCCAACAGTATGATCAGCCTCCTCCAGACAGGCCAAGCTCTGCACGGTCCGTACTGCATTCAGGCACTGGGAAGGAGAGAGAAGTAAATCAGGGCCATGACAGATAAGGAACAGACAACATGCCATCCTCCTCTCAGTTATCTCCACTGTAACCCTTCCTGAAGCAGGAGTGACTTTTCAATGTTTCTGCCCTTTCTGAGTCATTTCCTCTGCTGTTTGAACACATGAGCCAAGTGAAGCACAGAGGCAATTCGTGGCACACCTGAAGGATCCTCTCTTGATGGACACCCACAAAGTCCAGTGCTTCTGTCAGGAAGTTGTATCTCAGTGTTTTGAGCAGACGTTCCATCAGGGACATGGAGAGGCGATAGACGCCGGGCCAGGAGGGGGCATCCAGAGACTTCCGGGATGAAGCAGATGTCTGAACAAATCACAAATAAAAATAAGTGGCTTTTTTCCCCTCCACACCAATCTGGCAGGCTCCAGTCTCTAGGGGTGGCTGCTGTCCTCCCACCCTGGGAGGGCATTGCTCCAGCCACAGCCTGCAAGGGCACGGGAAGCTCTCTGGGTGCATTCCCAGCTGGAATGAAGGAAGCAGCACCCACCTGAATGGTTCCATTTGTGCTGAGCTGGTACACGCTCAGGAGGGGCAGGCAGACACTCTGGGTGACACCAGCTCCAGCCATTGCTGCTGCTCCCTACAAGAACAGACCACTGTTGGAATCTGTGCCTCTGCTCTCAGGGCCTGAAGAGATTTGTGTTGCAGTAGTTACTTCTGTCCTTTGCACTGTCACCACCCTTTTACAGAACTTTCATCTACACACACTTCTATGTTGTTAAAAGTTCAACATCAAGAAAAGCAAAATCTAGCCTGCATAACTGTACTCAGAATTCCATTTATCACCTGTTCTGGCATGTACAAAAACTTTGCAAAGGGCTTTGGAATAACCCTGTTTTCACCTAAAGCCCCACACAAGTTGAATTTGTAATAGATAAATATCACTTCATTAAAACTAATGAAGAAGCAGGTTCCAACACTAAATGCTGGCTGAACAAGAGGGTACTTGCATTGCAGAATCCATTGAGTGAAAGTGCCTGCTTTAAGTGACAGGTCTGCCTGGCTGGCTCAGCTTTTCCCAGACATCCCACTATGGAGGAGAAGACACATTAAGCAGGTATATATACAGGACCTGCTGCTTGCCAGCCTCCAAAAAATACCCCTTTATCTACAGCTTATCATTCAGCTGCATCACAGACTGGGTAATGAGATACACAATGAGATACACTTTTCTTATTTAAAGTGTATAGCTATATGCTCCCACTTCTCTGCATCTCTCACCTGCTGAGTCCTTGCTAAGGTCAGCAGCAAATGTAATGAGGCCTCTGCAAAGTGAAGGTTTTGTTTAACTCTCAGGCTGATCTCCAGGGCAGCAAAGATGGTAGGAAGCACAGGGACTTTCCTAGTGATCTGCAGCCAGTAGTCTCCATCTTCATCCACTTCACAGAGCTCCTTAGCCAGGTGCAGACCCAGAACACACACCTGCAGTGACAAGGAAAGGTAGGTAGGTACAGGGTTGTACTAAGAAAAATCTCAAAAGCATTTACTAACACAACCTAAAGTTCAATCATTCTCAGAAATGAATGAAGGCTCCTGGTATCCCTCACATTATACTCTGTACACCTCTTGGCTGTATCAGCACTCACAACGTTTTCTAAGACACATCTGAAGGAGAGGCAGCAACAGCCAATTCCCAGACTGATGTGAGCCAAAAAAACATTGAGTCATTCTGAAATAGAAACTGCTGAAACTTCCTTTGAAGGGAAAGTTATTCCAAGCATCATGAAACTTGTCTAGAGAGAAGAGACAAGGCTGCAGAGCAGAGGAACAGGTCCTTTACCCCATCTCGCTGGTCTTTGTGCTTAACTCGGGAGGCATCATCAGTCTCCATACTGTCCTTGTCATCTGCAGCATCTCCCAAGGTCAGGCTGTGCCGAGTCTGGTCCAAAAGTGCAATGACCTCATCCTGGAGAGTCTCACACACACTCAGCACCAGCTGGGGGTACTGAGGGATGTCATTCACTGTGACATGCACAAGAGACACCAGTTAACACACAGTCCTTGTACTCAGGTTTCCAGTTTAACCAGTAATTTCTTGGAATTAGCATTTATTCTGTTCTCATTTCAAAAGCTACAAAACAATGTGAGGAACTGTGCCTAAGTTAGATGTTCAAGTCTAGGAGGATATAATATGGGATTATATTCATCTAGATAACAAAAACATAGTTTTACCAAGAAGTCATATAAATTCATGACATGTCAAAGCACGATTCAAGCACTACTGTGGACAGATTATTCCACCACAAAAATTCCCAGACTACTGGTACCAGCCCATGCAGATTGGCTGCAGTCTGTGAGTCCATATAAATACTATGTTCTTATCAAAACCATTATAATAAGTTGCACCACCTTTTACCAGCATGACTAGAAACTCAAATTCAACCACAAAGAAAACAATTAAAACCAAACCAACCCTCTACTTTATATTTTTCAAAAAATAACAGGCTTGGAGAGCCAAAGCAGTGGGACAATGAAAACAGACAAGTAACCTGACACACTTTTAATCATAGTGGCCTTTGTATAAGTTGTACATAGAAATACTGCCCAAATTCCACTGAAGGTATTCAAGGGCTACTGCAATGCCAGATGCCCCACAAGGGATAGGAGTAATGACCATACTGGTTTCTGTGGTTTAAAACAAAATGTACCCTTTCTCATGTTTGGGTCTTTTGTTATCTCTAACTAGAAATCCACATCAAAATCTAAGCTCTGCAGTCACTCTGAGAGAGCCTGACTTAGGTGTCCCTCCCCCATATACTGAGCTATTTCCAAAAATACACAGGAACCAAACTGATCAGAGGTTCTTGGCAGGAAGACAAGAGAAGGGAAGACATGGACATAGAGTGAATGAATGATAAACCTCACCTCTTTGCAAAACTAGCTAAAGAAAGGAAAAAAAGTAGAGAAGTCCCACAGGCTGGTGACTTCATTCAGCACCCTGCACTACTACCAGCACCACACGTGTTTATCTTGCACACGTTGGGTGTAAGGTGTGTTCAGAGCTGGCACCTTGACACTTGCACATGCACCACCTCACCTTTCATCTCCTTCATTTGCAGAACAGTGATAAGAGCTGAGAACACTTTGGCTTTGGTTTTCTCCATCATCTGCTGATCTGCCTGTAGTACTCCCTCCAGAATCTGCGTCAAGGAGTTTATGATTTTATCCACAGAACCCAACTCGCTGACAACAAAAAGGGAGAGCTCTTCAGATTAGACAAGATCCCTCAATAAATATATTGTCTTGAATGAGGTGTGTGGATCATAATATGACCCCCAAAAGTAAAAGCAATTCTTCAAAGTAAAATTCAAGTCACCACCTGGATCTCACTAAAGACATTCCACAGAATGAGAGAATGCATTTTCCTTCATTGTGAGAAGGAGAGTGAGAAAGCAGGACTAACTATCACAACAGCTCTTTTGGTATTTTTCACCAGCAAGTAGGAAACCAAATAAACTGTACTGCTACTAGAGACTTCTTACAGCTTCAGCAAGAACCAAGAGACATTTGACATCCCAAAAGAGAATTCAATGATTCAGTTCTCTCCCCAGACCACCAAGGGATACACACTAGAGCAAAACACTTCAACATAATATCCCAAATTTTTATTTAAACGTGATCTCACAAGTTTTTATTTCTAGCAGTGACTAATAATAATCCAAACAAAATACCTACCTTTTCCACTGCTTGAGCAGGATCAGAAGAAGGGTACACAGCATAGACCCCAGCTGCAGACAGGACACTGACATGGGAACTTGGAGCTAAGGAGAAATACTGCAAGAGTTACAGCTGGAACAGACACATGTAAGAACACTTCAGAAATGCTCAGCCCAAGCACCACCACCAAATGACCAGGTTTGTTCTTCAGCAGAACTGAGGGAACCAGAGCCAGGACCCTCACAGGATCACTCAGTGATGATGAGAATGACACAGACAAAATAAAGATTTAAGCAGCTCATCAGTTCAGGGAGAAAGACTTTGTTTCAGTCCAATTTCATAGGATCTAAAAAATCTATGATTACAAGCATCTGCAAAAATAGAACCCCTCAGAGTGCAAAGAAGATAAACAATTAGGAAATGAAAGAACTGATAGGAAGCAACACCTACCAAAACCTTGGTGCCATGTAGCACATCCAGAAACAACTGCTGATGAACTGCAGAATCAGTCAGATGCATGATATCTGCCTAAATCCACAAAGATAAAGATCAGTCAGCACAACAAAAGATGCATCTTCTAAGAAGCCTAAAATCAGTTTACTGTTTAAATTTGTTACTTTAAGAGTCCATCAAATTTTATAGTTGCTGAGTTTTACAGAAATCATTTTAGTCCTACATTAACCATTGACAAGAAGCTGACAATGACTAATTCTCTAATGGTGCATCCCTGCCTCACTTGACACAGGAAAAGCTTGTCAGGATTACAGAATTACTTAGAATCCTTCGAAGAATTATTTACTACCTCCCTCCTCTGCTGAGAGGATAATATGCTCATTTTGACCAAAGAGCAAAATATCACCCACTCTAACCTCTTACACCATGCTAGTGCCAACCTGCGCTGTGTTCACACACACAACAGAACAGAAATAAAACAGCAAATTCTGCTTAGCTGGCCTAGGAAGCTGTTGACATTGTATTATTCAAAATGTTCATTTCAAACTCTCATGAAAGGTAAGAGGCAGCCCTTACATGGCTTGTGGAGATGATGAGCAGCATCCGCCAGGCCGAGATGAGCATTTGATACTCGGTGGTGGAGGCACAGCTGGTGCCCTCGGTCTCTGCCACGTGCTGTGCCAGGGACTTCACGTACTCTGACCAGTAGGCAAAGCGCTTTTTGGTGGAGAAATTCTTCAGCGTGTCTTTCAGGGACTGATCCAGTGAGCCCCTGACCAAATCAAGAGGAGACATTATCTTCATTTAATCTTGGGTCAGAAAATATACTTCTGAGATTCAGGGAGGAAAGCCAAGGACATAGCTTGCAAGTGAAGGTTATTCCACATATCAGACCTGTGCAGGGAATCCCACTTTTTGTATCAAATATGAAGGAACAACATGAACCCTGAAGAAAATCGATGATTTTTTAAACAAGGATTTTAGTTAATTCTGACTTTTCAACATAGGAAACAGCTGTTATGTTCAGGAAAACAAATCAAGTGGGAGAAAACTACTAAATGTGATTCAATCACTACAGGTTTACTTGGCTTGGTTGACAATTAGTTTTAATAAGTACTGTATATTCTTATTCCAGGATACAAGGAAAATATTGATACATAAAGGCTGCAGAAGGATTGTAATATCTTTCTGCAACTGGAGATTGCAAGAATCTCAAATTAATGTTTGTAACGTGTTCATGAATCACTC
The DNA here is from genome assembly GCA_020086605.1 of Lanius collurio. Classification (NCBI taxonomy): domain Eukaryota; kingdom Metazoa; phylum Chordata; class Aves; order Passeriformes; family Laniidae; genus Lanius; species Lanius collurio. The sequence continues at coordinate 3,162,876 of JACBWW010000035.1, read as the reverse complement.
CCAGATTTTCCCAGGATTACATGTGTTTTTCCCATCAAAGCCCACATGGTGTATCAAGAGTCAACATATGCAGTTGTGACACCTAAAAAGTACAGGGATGAAGGAGAGACTACCAAAGACTCACTTGACAACATAGTAGATCTCCAAGCAGATGATTTTCATTATTAAGGCACAGGTATCCAAGACACTGAGCTATGAAGACAAAAAAGCCACAAGCAATAAAAAAAAAATCTGAGCTACAGAGGGTAAGTGAAATTCTGATTTATCCCTACCCATCCACTTGGGATGGCTGATACTCCAGTTCTGCAGGAGACTTATTTCTCCCACAACAGGAATAGTTATGTCATTGTGTCCACAGTCAGGTGACAATAAGGACAGAATACTGTGCTCAGAGTTCAAGCTCTTCAGTGAGAGCACAGGGCTTTCAGAATGAAGAGAAAAACTCGCACAGAAAGAAAGAACAAGAACCTAATCAATTCCTCCATAATACCAGTCAGCCTGAGCCCACAATATAGATACACTTCAGACAGCACACCTTCCACAGTGAGTGTTATCACAGCTACCACATAGCTATTTTCGTTTCATATATGAATAAATAGTAGAGAATTTCAAAAGATAGTTCATGACTGCCCAGTCTCTGAAAAGCCAGACAGCATTCACTTCACCTCCTGCGTGTGTTTAACCCACTTGGTCACAGCTCCTTTTAGGAAGCTGCAAGCAGAGGGAACGGCCACACACATCACTTAGAAACCTTTTCTGAGAAATACATAAATCCCTTCATTTTGTTTGGATGTAACTCACCTCTGATGATTCAGAAGGCGGAGGAAGGGTCCCAAAGAGGGGATTAGTTAAATTTTCCCAAAACTTTGGCCTAGAAGATATAAACAAAAGTAGTATCAGTTATCTCCCTCATGCCACATGCCTAGCAGCATTTTGAGTGCTCCAAAAGTTGAAGAAAATATGCTTTGGTAAATACAAGTTAATTTAACTCTGTATAAAAGAAACAGAAACACATATGCTTCTGACACATTGGGCTTTCTCATCTTCCACACTCAAAGACCACACACTGCATATCCTCACCAGGGCACAAACAGACAAAGACGGAAATGTCCCTGAAAAGTTTGATAAACCACAGAAAGAATGTCTTGAAAAAGAGGGAGGAAAATGCCTTGTTGAGGAACACCAACTCACTTTGTCCTTAGCACAAGCATGGCGCTGTCACGACGGTCCTGCCACAGCGCGTGCAGGAAGGCGATGGCAGCGCGGTGCAAGAGGGGAGGGCACCAGTACCTCTCCTGCTGTTTGGAGTCAATCAGCTCTAACACCACTTGGAGGCAACTCCACTCCCCCAAGCTGAACTCCTAAAGCAAAAGCAGACAAGAGGTTACAAGTGGTTATAATGCTGGAGAATTATACTGTCCATTGTACCCAAATCTTTAGCTTTCTCACTGCCAGAATGTCACCAACAAGTGTTTTAAGGTCACTTAGAGAACAGCACACGGAGTGAAGAGAGCAGGTCACAGGCACCCCAAGTCTCAGCAGATGTTCTTTTGCTAACTCAGTATCAGCCTTGAAACACTGGGGAAGGTTTCTCTTTGGTTACAGGGAAAAGTGAAACTGGGATAGCATCACATCCATTAAATACAAGCACAAGCTGCATTTATCTCCACATTAAGCACAGCAGGTTACAAGTAAGAACTACCGGATTTTAGCATCCAGTGCTGTAATATGCAAAAAAAGGCCAGTGAGTCCTCGGGCAAGTATCTGCTATTGTACCTTTGACCCATCACTGCCATCCTTCACTTCCAAGTTCAGGAACAGTTCAATGAGCCCAGGCTGTGTCTCCACTGCAACTGTGAGGAACTCCAGGATCATGACCTTGATGCGCATGTCCTCGATCTTGCTCTGCAGGTGGGTGAGGAAGGCGTCACGGATGGCAGCAGCATCACTGCCCAGGCAGGCATACACAGACATGGGAGCAACCTGCCCAGAGACAAACATCAGAGGGAAAAATAAACATGCTGTAGAGAATGCTTAATTCTACATAAAAGGTGACTGTAGTGTATTGAAACTCAAAAATATTTAATATTGAATCTACGAACATATCAAAGTAAGTTGTCATTAAGCAAGAAGAAATGTGACAAGTGATCCAAATTTTCCTCTTCAGCAATTCTGATCTATCCTCACCTATTTCAGGTTACAAAAGAAATATAAAGGATAAAGAAAAAAACAGTTTTGGACTTACATTTCTTGAAAAAAATAAGCCCAGATCTGGATTTATATGCTTTAAGAAAACTATAAATACTCAGATGTTTAGCAGTCAAAAAGAGTAAGTATAAAAGGCTTTGTAAATCTAAAGTCTAATTTTACTAAGTCCAGAAGTCTAAAAGTTGAAAGGTCCCGATAAAAACTTAAATAGGACCCTCTTCTCAGTAAGAGGTTAAAGTTCCAGATAGGAAGGTCTAGGAATTGCATTTAAGACTGTGACTTGAGAAAGTTGCTGAAAAATTGGGAAGAGAACAACTGGAGGTGCAAATATTTCGCAGAAAAAAACCCACTCATGGGATGCCTCTCAGTGAGTGCTGAGTGACTTCTAAAACAGCAGAAGATGACATTAAAAAACTGAAAGGCCCTTTAGATGATTTTTCATGTGTCCTAACTTACAGCTGTCAGTCTACCCTGCTTCAACTGACTTGCACTAAGTTCCCTGATACAAAAAAGCCTGAGGAAATGATCTTGAAAAAATTTCAGTGGTGGAATCAATCACATGGAGAGAAGCAAAAGAACATTGGTGTGTCGTATCTTACTGTAGCCAGTCGTTTGAGCAGCTGGATGGCCAGGCGTGGAAGCGCAGGGTCATGCTTGTGGTAGATGTATTTGGCCAAGACAGCAATAAGGTTGTTTCCATGAGCACCTGGAGAGAACACAAAATCAAAGAGAAGAAACAGCAACAAGATGTAGCTATTTACCAAATAATGATTTCCACAGCAGAAGATGAGAACTAAGCTGGCCTCCCAAAAGAACATGGTATGGGTCCAGCCAGAGGCACTAACAGCAGCCGATTTAGCATATTCTGTAATTACACTAATCCCATTACAAAGCAGCAAACAATAAGATGTGTTTGATTAATCCTTTAAAAGCTGTCCCAGAGGGGAAGAATGCCTTAGAGGAGGGAGAAGAGGCCTTCTCCCATCAGTAGTAACCACTTTTTGTAACCTGGAAACTTTAACTAGCATTTGTGATGAGACACACTGCCATTTGCAGATCAGCCAGGCTGCCCCAGGGAGCAGTACCCACCATGCTGAGTGAGTGCCTGCTCTAGGGGGGACACCACGCTGGACGGGGGCTTCAGCCGGATGACGTTGTTGGTAACGGAGAAGGCCAGCTTAACCGTCTGGATCAGCAGCTGCCCTTGGCCTTGGGACTCGTCGCTGCTTCCAAAGAGAAACCAAAGTAAGGAACTGTGTTCATAACCAACATTTATTATTTGCACAACACTTAAAGAGGAAACTCCATCGGGGTTACAAGACATTTTCACTCAGAGCCAGCACACAGAAGCTGCCCAAACAGCCACACCCCACTCACCTGCTGGACTGGGAGGCCATTACCATGTCAATGGTGTCCACCCCAATTCCCATGATGTTAATGACAGCTTGCCCTGCCTCCATGTTGGCCAGGCTGAAGATACACAAGGACTGCAGGCTGGGGGCATTGCTGTGACACAAATACAGGCCAATTTCACCAGGAGCACTTGTGGCATTTTACCACACTGCACTTAGAAAACTACACAAAGTAACCTCTTCACTTTTACATCCCCACTAACCCTTCCTTTACTCCTCCTTCTACTTTCACCAGAGTACACCAAATAGGAAAGTGGATGGCAGTGTATCCCAGTAAATCTATGTACTCTTTTCCTTTTTTTTTCTACCAGAAGTGATGTGATTTGCTCTGTCCCTAATCTTTTCTACCTTTCCTGTACTCAGTAATGCAGCAAAGAGCTGAAACCAGCACCACACAGCTATGCCAGCCCCCTCCTAGTTGTTTGAATCCAAAAACTGAAACAAAATGACAGTGATTCCTGCACTGTAAACCAGGCTACTGCAGGTCTGAGACCTCTCACCTGTCTTACCTGCTGCGAGGATCCATTTCGGGGCATAAGTTCAGTATAGCATGGATCAGCTGCAGAATTAGGCACCCTAAAAGAGAGATGAAATGGACTACTCAGTTTTAGAAAACTGTTGCGTATTCCTAATATTTTCAAACAAATCACAGCATCTAACAATATCAGGAGATGTACAATGCAAATCCCAAATGACTGCTAGAAAAAAGAAGGCAGGTGATCCCTTTTATTCCCTTCTCCTACTCCCCCTTTTAACATTCTTACCTATTTTCTCTCTCACTCCATGAGAGTTGTATCTCCATTTGTGGTAATTTGGTAACATTTCCTTCAGAACAAACACAATGCAGGGCACCAGGCCTTGGCTTTGGGTGCTACCAAGTTGTCCCTAGGAGAAACAGAAATGTTATTTAACCAGGAGGGGGACAAGAAAACTTTTGGAGGAAGATATTCCTTATTGTCTTTAAAGTGTGAGAAAACCACAGAACATGGGGACATAGATTTACAAGCAATTTCTAATCTTTTCTAGTCATATGAGATCACTCAAAAAGGTTTTTTGTAAGAATCAGATCAGAGAAAGCACAAACAGCAGTGCAGATGGGAGTGTCAAGCAAAGATTACTGAGAGAGCCCAGCTGCACAGACATTGATCTCAGACAGGGCTGTATTTCACTTCTCAATCATAACAGCTCAGAGCTGGTGTCACATCAGAGCATTCCAGAAGCACTCACCCGGACAAGAGTTGTTACCAGGTTCAGGAAGGAGATGGTAACACTGTACTCGCCTTGGGGCTGTTCCATGCTCATCAATAGGTTTCCATAGCCCCCAGCATTCATCCCCTCTGCACTGTGAAATGAGAAAGAGGGTTCATCACATGAATAGCAGGATTCTGAGTGAGAGATGTCAGGTGCAGAGATTGCACACTGGCAAAAAGTTCTTATTGCATGTTATGAATAGGTTAGCCAAAAGAAAAAATGGGGTGGGGAACATGAATACCTAATCATGTGATTCATACTGGACAGTGGATTGGCAACAAATGGCAAGAACCCCGTGTGGTGAAGGTCAGTCCAAACCTGCAAGAGAAGAGGTACAGATTCTCCTTCTCATTTACATATAAATGTACCAGTTCTCACCAGCAGGTTCTTTCCTCACCTTGGCTGGTATCCGAGCAGCCAGGACTGTCAAACAATTGACACAAGAAGCAATAACATCCACAGGGGGAGAGATTACAGTTGTTAGCCTACAAAGGAGAAACAGAATGCATGAAAAGCACTGCCACCTGTGGTCTAGTCTGGTTTTTTAATCAAAAAAGCTTCTTTCCCCTTCACTGAAGTACACATATATAAAATTTAAGCAAATAAATACAGACACCAGAGTCTGCACTTTCAGTCTAGACTTGCCACCTCCCCCTCACACCTGAGTCAGATCAATTTATTGCCAGAGCAAAGCTGGCAAGACAGCAGGTTGTCACAGCAAACAAAAATTATGCAGCTGAACATCAATTCCCAGGCAGTTAACTCTGTGAGGAGTTAGCAAGTACAACTGTTTTAAAACCTGGGAATTACTGCTCTAATGCTAAGTTTTATCCCCCTTCCATATAAATACAGCTACTAATCAAAACTGCCTTTAAATTGATAAAATTGCACACCTTTCAGGAAAGAAGTAGAAGAGGGGCCATTCTGCTACATCAAAACATTACACTACGTGTAACCAGAACAGTTTTGAGAGCTGAACACCAGTCTTGAGGAGTTCAAGTACTGACGTACATCTTGTAAAGCTCTTGGCAAAGTAAGTAATCAGCTATTCCTCCAGGTCACTCTATCTGCTTTAGGTACCTCTGCTGTCAGTGACTGACCTCTGCAGGAGCATGTAGATTCGTGATGTGATTGGCAGAAGACAATCTGCTATTGATACATCAGTGCTGATCACTTTATGAACCAGATCAATGATGGGTTTGACCCTCTGGCAATGCTGAATCACATCTGGGTAAAGAAAACTAAAATTAGAATGCAAAATCATACTTCAGCAGTAATCAAGCCTGGAACAATGCACATTTCTCTTACCACATATCTTCATGATTCAAACCCATCCATCTCCCATACCAAAAAACATCTGTTTATCTACCTCAACTTTTTCCTCATCTAAAATGTATCCCATTCCACTACATGCTCCTGGCCTTTTGCAGTGAATTTTACAGAATAACAATAATCATCATCATCAGGTTTCTGAGAAAGTATTCCATGCTCTTTCAAAAATTTTCAGAGCTGTTCAGTCCTACTACTAAACTCAAATTGACACCAATTTATAATTATTTATTATTCATTCTTTTACAGTCCCAGCTGTTGACACAACATGTACAGTCTCACCTGCTGTTGACACTACATGGAGCAGCATCTCAATCTCACAGGTGAACAGAGTCCAGCTGCTGTAGGAATACTCCCACCGTACCAAATAAGCCCGATCATCCAGCATCACTTGGCCCACTGTTCCCTGAGGTATCCGTAGATTTGTTTGACCTAGTCCTAAAGATTGAAGAAGGTGAAATAAAGTCACAAATTTACCCATGAGTTAAAAGCCAGGTAAAGAAAGAGCTAAATTCCCCAAAGCATTTCAGTAAGAAAAGGTGCAGTTTCCCTACCAAGAGGATAGAGGAGCTTTGGAGCCTGTCTTCGCCACAGTGTGCCGTCCTCGTGGGAGATCACATCTGGAGGTTTGTGCTTGTACAGTTCAATATAGAAGGACATTTTATCCAGGAAACTGTACACCTGCATCAGAGAGAGTTTCAACAACACAGCTGAAGAGCCAGAGCTTCTTAAAAATTTATCAACCAGGTCATTTCCAGGAACAGGAAAGTTTTCTTGAGGTGTACAGTATCTTTCTAATACATCAGCCCTACCAAAACATTACTATACAGCCCACCTGTTCAGACAAGTCTCATCTAATGAATCAGGCAAGTACCACCTAAAAATTAGTCAGTATCTTAATATTCAACCATTGAAGTTGAAAATTTTTCTGCAAGACAGAAAACAGCATCCTGCAGCAGCACACAAGCCTGAAGGAGCCCTGTCCACTGTTCTTAGACACTGTTACCTAAGACTGCAATTGAGATAAGCACATGTGGAAAGAAAGAATCACAGAACATGCCATCCCTGTCTCGAAATAAATCATCTCCCAAACACCAAGAGAGATCCTGTACCTTTTTTGCAGTAGATTTATCAGACACAAGGGCTTGGAGCAGCTGAAGGAGAGGAGTGAGAAGATGGGGGAACATCCCACAAACACTGTCCAGGATAATACCCAGACCTGCAGTAGGTTCCTGGTGGTAGAAACAGAAAACAAATGTCTTATTACTAAAAAGAAAAGCTAAAAGGGTCTCCATATAGAACAAGGTTACAGTTCCCTTTTTAAGCTGTACATTTAACATTAATCATGCATAAAAGTATCACTCCAGTGATTGGAGATCACACTGGCACAGACTAAAGCATGAGGCAGTCTGCAAGTATAAGGCAAGAAGTAAGACTGTAAGGCATTACATATCACCCTAATTCTGTGACAACAAAAAATAAGCACAATGCTTTTGCCAGCAGTTAGTTCAGTCCTTGCAGCCCCAGCCCTGCTATCAACTATCACCTATATTAAAACTTGCTCCAGTATCCTTTTCAAGAGTAAAGCCAAGGCTGTACCTAAAAGGCAGGAAAGGGCAAAAGTAAATCAAAGATACATGCAAATGAACATTAACTCCTCAGGCCCTCCTAGAAACCAACTCACTAATTATAACCAACCTATTCCTTTCCTAAAGGGGAAACTTTTACCAGGTCTTAGTTATAAACAAGGTAGGTCAAACAAGTTGCAAACACACTCACCGTCTTCCAGAAGAGCTGAGGAATGCTGGAAGCTGCCAGAACTTCACATGCAGCATCAATTATATCCTACAAAAGATGATAGGATGGAAAGAAATCAAAGCTCTTTTATACAGGGGGATTTCATCCCAACCAAGTTCTGCCACATCTTTGGAATTTAAGTTTCCATGTTTACCCACCAAGATGTAACTACTTCCAGGAGCCAAAACACCAACACAGCCCTCCCAAACCACAACCTAAAGCCACGCTCCTCATCATGAACAAACTGGCTGTGACAGAGGTGTCCATGATATCTGCAGAGGGCTGTAAGATGTTCAGTCCAACTCAGAAATGGAGTTTGTTTTTTTTCCATTGTTTTGGAACTAACAGATCAACAACTAGTTTCATACCCATAAGACTTCAAATGCACAATGTGCCCTTTTGTTACTAATCTGCCAGACTTTAAAGCTGTTTACTAGGTTTGCATGGTGTATATGCAGTAGGAAAACCAGCAAATCACTCATTTGGGTCTACCTAAGCCACATAAAGCCTGAAGTCTGAAATGGAGGACTACAATTTAATAGGCAATTAGCATCAGTTATGACAGGTTATTTTAAATTATGTAACAGATGCAAAGCATCTGGGATGCTTACCTGCTGATTGCCCAATGTATGTAATTCCAGTGATGTCAGGACAAAGGAAAGAAGTCCATAAATACACATACAAGCTGTGCTGGCAGTACACTGCAAAGGAAGAGTACACAAGGCTGTTATGGGAAAGACTATGAACTACAAACATGCTGTGACTCTACTCAGTCTGCTTTACACACCGAGTAACTGCCTTTTTCATATATCCTTGCTGTAAAGGAGAAGCAAAATAGGGAGCAGTCATTAGTTAAGCTCCACATTAACATGAAGTATTTCACTGAAAGGAGAAGTCTTGACACAACCATTATCACTAGAAATGCCTTGCAGACCATCAAAATAAAAAAAAAAAAAAAAAAGAAGCACTCAACACTTCTAGGAATCAAAAGGATCTGCTTTCACTAGCTTCTGTCTACAAAGCAGTTTACCCTAATACACCATGTTGTCTAATGAAACCATATGGAGAGAATAGTGCAGAGTTAAATCATCCAGTACTCAAGATACACAATAGCAAATACACTTATGGAGCCAAACCAAAAAACATGATTAACTGCAGTCTATTCTGCTCAAGAGAGGTGTAGTTCCTTGCTTTACAAAGCTTTTCTTAATTCTCTGGACATTAAAATCTGTTTCATTCCAACTTGATTTCTGATCCTCACTGAAAGAAGTTTAAGATAATAGAACATGCTTTACTGCATGTTTAAAAAGAACATTGGTTCAGTCATCTGCTTCCCATCACAGCTTTACATCAGGAGCAGTTTGACCTTCAAAAGCTTATATGCACAATCTAAGAAACTCACATTCTTGCCCCCACTGCTGAGGGATCGCAGTAGCTTCGTCAGATACTGGAAAACATTCAGCTGGATAGCAGTGCTGCCCATCCTCCTGATGATGTTTGTGGACTCCTCTGGGTTTATGGTGTGACGGAGCAGAGCCCAGGCCAAAAGCACTGGAGCATGATGTGAGACATCCCCTAACTGCAGCAGCTGATTGTCCATCTCCTGCACAGAGACAAATCAAAAGCAGAATAACTGAGATCTGAAAGTAATCCATACTCAACAAGCACATAGCTGACTGTGTCCTTCTCATGATGTGTGGATGCCAGCTCCTACACTTGGCCAACAAGGACCAGAAGTTTACAGACACAGCAGTGCCCAGATAATCACAGGACGTTCTGCAATGTTAGGCCTGAGAAGGGGCTGGTTACTCTGCCAGTGTTTTACCTGGTGGATGTGCTGATTGTTGGCCAATTTGTGCTCCTCCGTCCTGTCATCCAAAGCACGCTCGTGGAGGGAGTCAATTTCCATGCCTTCCACCAGAATAAGAGCACTAAAGTAGCTACAAGCAGTAAAAGAATAAAAACAAGTAGGTCAGAAACCTTATTTGAGAATTCAGGGAACGTTTTTTTTAAACTGTAAGTGGTGAAAAAGCAACCTTTCGTTTGCTTTGTCCATCTTTCTTTGAAGTAATAAGAAATTACAAGAAATTAACAGCACGTCATCCAAATTTTGTCTTGAAATGCTGGCAGAGGACAAATTACAACCTTCAGAACTACCTTTTCTGGTTGAATAGACAAAAAAAGGGTCACTGAAATTTGAATAGCTCTTCCACCTTTATAACTGCTGCCACCAGGATGTATGGCAGGATTTTCATTCCCCCTTTGAGTCACGGCCCATGCAGAACAACAAAGACATAATTATAAATGCATTTTTTTTCTGAGAAAAGCAATTGTTCCCACTACACAAATACACATGACACTTACCCAATACGATCCACGAGGTGATCCATGCTCTCATCTACTAAATGCCTGTTGGTTTGTCTCGTGCCAAATCCCTGCTCTTTGAACATCTTTGCAAACGCCACGAGCTCCTCAGGTGCCATTTCAAAGTATGCATAGTAGAGGAAGATGACTTCCAGGAGCATGGACTGTTCCCGAAGGCACTGCACAAACCACCGGGAAACCTGACGTTCTGTCTGCACAAAGGAAAGTTCCACCATCACACACTGAAGCTCCCAGGGCAGCCAACGCAGTCAGAAACTGAGAAGTGTGGAGGCATCTCCACAACTTGTGTAGCCACCAACTGAGCCAAGGAAAATCACTCTAAGCACACAACTACACATAAATGGCACTGCTGGATGAGTGCTCTCCACAGATTTATTACATGGAACCATAAGTTTCATGAAACTCTGTCTCTGAGCAAAAGTGTGTTTTGTTAGACAGAAAACAAATTTTAAGTTTCTTGGACCAGGAGAAATGTCCTGTTTAACTGCATCTGCACAGATGTATTTTCCAACACACTACACGTAAAGAAAGACTTTATGAGCCTGATAAATAATAATAAGAAACAAAATACCATGAGATTTCCATGCGTTTCCCACGTAGGAGCTTCTGCTTTGTACAGAGCTTCAAACTGTTTGCGGTAATTAGGAACGAGTTCCTTGTCCAGCTTTTCAACACACTGGAAGTACTGTGCCTTAAAGAAACAAACAAGTCCATGAACTGCTCACGTGCACACTCGTGGGCTTTTTACACAAGTAGGGAATTAGTTTCCATATTTAGCCTATTTCAATGACATCACATCCTGTACTCACTGTGTAAGGGTGTCTCTCATCCTGGAAATAGGTGAGCAGGTGGAGGACACAGCGCAGGATGCAGATCCTCTCCTCGTAGTAGTAGTCAGCGAGCTGTGAATGGAAAGTGCCATCAATACCAATCTGGCACAGTGTCCAACTCCCATCCACCTCTCTCTCCCAGCCACTGCCAAGGCCTTCACCACAGGAATACAGAGTTACTACAGATGGAGTTTCAACAGAGCAGTTTTGAATTTGGCAAAAAAATCAACACTTAATTAACATTACAGAACTCAGACAAGAATTGCTATAACAACAGGTCTACAATTACACTGTTAAGTGAGAAAACTTGGAAAAGAAAGGCAAAAAGACATCCCTATTATCCTCTGTCAGAAGCAATCATCAATCTTGTGAAGTCAGAGGGTGACACACAAACCTACAAGTTTTGGAAAATAAGGCAGTGTACATCTACCCAGCTAAATTCCCCGATATCAAGCCTAAGATTTCATTTCTGTAGCAATTACTAACACTGTTCAAATCTACATGCACATCTCTCAATTTCAGAAGCACCTTCTAAAAGCCCTCCTTAATATGAAGGAATACTTCAATTGTTACAAGATTTTCCATAGAAATAAAGTAGGTTTGCTGCCAACAGATCTTTTCCACAGAAAATACAAATGGAAATGACTAACCTTCAGCATCAGAGCCTGACTCTGCCTTTCGTCCTGAAGAACTGTCTGTAAACAAAATATAACAAAATAAATAGCTACTGGAGAAATACCTACTGACAAAATATATGTTCACAAAATGACTGAAACAAATAAAAGACAATTTTTCTTTCCAGTTCCTTTAGAAGGACGGATTCCAAATGCACAAAGCAAAAACATTCATTTTTAACTACATATTTATTTTTCAGCTCAACTCTCCTTCACAAATCTGTAGTTTTCCTGTATTCCTGTGACAGAGAGAGGAGCTGAGATCCTGCAGAGACCCAAGAAGGAACAGATAAGCCTGGAAGCAGCTCCAGAGAAGAAAAGCTACAAAGCCATTTCCCAGTCAGGATTCAGACTCACATTTGCATCAAAAAACCAACTGATATTAAGGAAAGATGTGGACTAAACAGAACATTAATGGGAGCTATGGACCTTCAGGGAGTCTCTTGTTCCTCTGTAATCCTCTTGAAGATAAGACTGTAACAACTGCACACTCTGCTCTTCATCCAGACCCTGAACAGAAGAAAGAGAAATGATCTGAAATTAATAAAAGGCAACTGAATTAATTCAAAATTGAGAGTCTCTCCAAATACTCAGGCAGCTCTTATCTTCAAAACAAATAACATGCCAAAAGAATATTTTTGCACCAGACAGATGCATTAATCAGCACTTCTTTTAAAGCCAAATACCCAAGCTTTAATGTCACTGAGCTGCAGTTTAACTTCAGCTAAAGGAGCATCAGTCATTTAAATAAAGGTACCCCCAGTCATTTAACTCTAAACTTGTGGCTTAAAAAAACAGAACCTTGCAGGTAAACTGAGAGGACTGTTAAACATGGCAACTGATTTAAGGGACATCAGTTTTTTAGCTGAGCAGTTGTCCTGCAAGAACCCAACTCAGTAGCAGGTGGCTGCTGCTGAAAAGGACCAGGAAAACCACAGCATCTCAAAGTTACTCATCACTTTGGAAGTTTGACCTAGAGTCTCAACATGTACTTCAACATCCTTTAGATTATTTTGAACTGATAGAACCTTAAGTTTCTCTCTACGCAACATCAAGATTACTTCAATATTAGAATCCCAAAAACAACCCATTCCAGGGATAAAAAAATAATGCAAGAGCAGCTTCACTCACCAAAAATTTGCTGACCCTCAGACCCAACTCTTTTAGTGGAGCAGCTACATCTTTATCAGCTTTAATTTTTTCTGCTGAAGTCGTACTAAAGTAAAAAGAAATTTTAGTCATTAAAAATGCAGCAATCTCAAGGAAAGAATTAAATAGGTATAATTTCAAAGTCCTCTGTTTTATCAGTTTAAACTGAACATTTGCTTTTTCCTTAGTGACCTGTCAACATTTCATACAACAATCCTCTGTAAACTTTCATTACTTATTAGGAAAGTCCACATTAGAGAATCATTTCTAAAATCAGGCAGTGACTGTACCTTGGTAGTTTGTAGTATGAGAGTCCCTCTAACAGCCTCTGCCAGTGCTTGTTCAACTCTGCAGCAATCTGGGCCTAAAACAGAACCAAACACCACTGAACAGACTCCTCAAAGTGCATTACCAAATATCAGGTCTGTTAAAACTTAAGAAAGGCAAAGAAATTCCACCACCACAAAGAGGCAGGAACAACACAAGACAGGTGTTTGTGACTCAGAGTGATTCCAGATGCAGTACTGAACAGGGCAGTGAGCTGCACTGCCTAATCCTAGGGAGGGTGGGGAAAAGGGAGGCAATGGACTAAGTTTAGAAACATTTGGATTCCCAGCCTATGGGCAAATTCTTGAAAGCAGAGGCTCCAACCCTCAAAATAAGACAGCACTTGTACCACACATGAACACTCCAGGGCAGACCAGCAGCAACACTTGTGTTCTCTCCAGAAAAGGAACCACCTTTTCCATATACCCTTCCAGGTACCTCATGCAGCAGTTGTAAACAAGCAGTGGATGAACAAACAAGTAGCAGAGAAATGGGAACAAAAATCACACTAAGAAAGAAGGAAGAGCAGCAAAAACTATTTTTACAGATATTCAAAGTGATGTACAAATGATGTATTTGGCCATGGAGGCAATAAGTGATGGCCAAACCTGCTCACCAAGACATGAACTTACTGGTTCTCTTAAAGCTGATCTGCCCAGCAGAATTGTCCATAATTCTCTGCTGCTCCTGTAAACGCAAGGAAAAGGTGGAGAGTATTTTAAAGATCAACATTATTCCAGGCTTCCATTTAGCTTACATTTTTCAAACCTGCAATTAACTTGCAATGCAAGAAAAATGATTTAAGGAACATTAGCTTTCAGCTAATGAGTTTAAGATGACCTAGAAAAACCAAGGAAAATTCCAGAGAGGGTGACAACTGACACAGCAAGACCTGTGAATTCATATCAAAGCCTCACATTGATACCAGGTTACCAGCGCAACTTGATTTTGCTATTTGAACACTTAAGGCTCCTAAGAAGAAACTTAATTCAAGCATAGAGCATTATTTTACTGTTACATTTAAAGCTCTCCTTCAAACAAATTCTTCATCAGCTTCATCCTCCACTCTAAGCAGAGCATAAAGCTGTGTGAAGTGAAAAACTGCACCATCTTTACACAGACACCAGAACATTTACACTCAGCTTCTCGTTTCTTTGTGAGAACTCTGTAGAAAAGCCAAGCTGCACTATAAGGAGCTACAGGTCACATCCTGACCGTGGCACATGCATTCAAAAAAAAAAAAAAAAAGAATCTCTCTACAGCAGCTCAGAGAAAAGATACTTGCCAAAAAGATTATTTCATTTAGACAAATGATGATTTGTTAGCAACATATTACAAATGAGGATTTAAACACCCCAACTCCCCACGCAAAGACTGTCTACACAAGAACGCTCATTGCCTTATTTTTAGAATAACATTATTAAAATAACTCAATATGCCAGTAAAAGTGAGCTGCAGCTTCTGACATGTGGTGACACTTAACGAATGACAACACCTGTTATTTCCAGCACACTCATCAACATTTCTCCCTGCTCATTCCTCAGTAGTTGGGTGCACTTCTGTGACATGAACCTCTCCAGCCCACACAGAGCACCCAAAGGCCCAGAACTTTACCAAGAATTGCACAGAAATGTAAAAGAAGCAATTCAATGAATCCCAGATTCAGTGTTCATGTTAGATCAGTGCCTTCATTTGTCTTGAGCACAGTTTCTTTCATTTATTGTCAAATCTAAGCCCCTGCCTAGCAAAGCCAACCCATCTACTTTTCACTCCCTCACAACCCCTTCTGTGAACAAAACAGACCGTGGTTTGTTGTCCCCTCATTAATAAGGCGCCAAGACAGCTAAGGAAGGAAAGCCCTCTGTATACAATCACAAATAACAGTGGTGTCATTCATTTAATAAAAATTAGACACTAGGGAAACTCCAGAGTATAAAAGCGTCATAATAAATGACAAAAAACGTGCTCTGGAGAAACGAAACCACCGAAGTAAGATTCACTGAACATGAGACTCATTTAATTGCTTCCGTTACACATCTCCACGTGTGAATTTTGACTTGGACGTCTGCAGGAGCCGCGGGGGAGGTGCAGCCGGCCCTGGCGCGCCCCTCGTCCTCGGGGAAGAGCTGAGCGTCTGTCAGGCACCTCCGCAAAGGGAGCGCAGATCAAGCCCCCGGCCCCGCCAAAGCACCGGCTCCCTACGGAGCCCTGCCCAGCCTCTCATCCCGTACGACAGAATAAAATAACCACAAAATCCCCGACAGTCGCTTCTCACTCCGGTCGTTGGGGACGAGCGTCCCTGAGGGTCCCTCAGGAAAGGGGGGGGCGGGGCCTCACCGCGCGCGCGAGGAGGGGGCGGGGCCAGACCGGCGCGCGCCCCGAAGCAGTTAAACCCTCCCGGCCAGGCGCTGCGCTCCCTCCTCGCCCGCCCCTCTCGGCCCCCGGTCCCGCAGAGCAGGGTCCGCCCGCAGCAAGAGCCGGGGCCGCCCCCGCGTTGCCCCTGCGTTCCCTCCGCCCGAGCGGCCGCAGCCCCGCACCTTGCGCTCAGCCCGCCCGCCGCCATCTTCCCTCCGCGCTCACGTGACCCCGGCCCCACCTCCCTGCCCACGCCGCCGTCACGTGGTGCGGCCCGAGCCACGCCCCTGAGCACGCCCCCGTTTGTGGGTCATGTGACAGGCGGCGCGGCAAGATGGCGGCGTCCTGCGAGGTGGGTGCGCGTCGGGCTCCCGGGGCGGGGCCGCAGCTTCGCGCTGCAATCGGCAATCAACCGGGACCGCCTTCGACACCTCCCGCGGGCGGACGTGGTCCCCAGTAGCGGCGGCTGGGTTGTAGGTGTCGCGGCTGGGTGGGAGAGGAGGCGGCGGCGAGCAGCGTGGAAGGGCACGGCGCGGGCAGCCCGCGGGTTGAGGGGAGTCCACAGCGCTGCGGGGACATGGGGAAGAGAGGGAGCAGACAGGGGCGAGGCGAGGGCTACCGGATGTTTGGCAGCACGTCAGTGGGAAGCTTCCCTGTCCAGAGCAACGGGGATGCGGATGGCGAAACGGGCAGAAAACGCTCTGGCTTGAACCGGTGGGTGACGGGTCCCGTTCGGTGATGAGAGAGCGGCAGTGCCGAGGAGCTTCACATTACCTGAAAGAAGGTGTGGAGGAGGGGATTGCGGCAGGCACAAGAAAACGAAATCATTCAGCAGTGAAATGCTTCGCGTTGCAGATTGTCAGGTCTAAACCTTCAGAGCTGCCGCATCAGAGACCTCACCCAGGGTGAAATTCTGCCTGGTCTTGCAGCCAGGCCGCCTGGCGAGGAGGCTGTCGTGTGCCATTGATACAGGAGCTTAACGTTGCCACACTGAGTAGGAGAACTCTGTCTTTGGTTGGCAGGTGACATTTACTCTGCCTATTCTCAAATAAGCCTTAGGCTTTCCCTGCCCCAGTGTTCAGAAACAGCAAGGAGTCGGACCCCAAAACCATTTATTGGTTGGAGGTGGCTGTTGCCCAGACGAGTTCTGTTTTATTGACTGTATGATTAATTCTTCTCCTGTTTAAAAATTAATTGTGATGACAGAAGATTACACTTGGCCTGATGGAGCTGTGTAGCAACAGTGCATGTAATGAAGCTGTTTGGCAATCAAGTATTTCAGGCTATATGAATAAGGATGCCAAAAAGCAATCTATTAATAATTAAGTTTTCAGTACAAAGTCATAAATATCTAAACACTGCAGACACACAGTCTAAGGAGGTTTGACACTACAAACTGTAGTAGTTCCTCAGTAATACAGTAATTGTCAGCTTTGTAATCTGGTGTCACCATTCAATACTGGCTGAAAACCCAAAAGAGAACTTTAAGTAAACTTCTGGCCTTCCGTGAGGGAGCTGTTGGAGACATTGGCAATGAGACTTGAGGAGCAGAATTTAATAAGAGTTTCCTGCTGTTGAGCTTAAAAGTGGACCAGAAAGGATGAAGTAATCCACTGTTTCACAGCTATATCAGCCATAATATTTCCAACAGAAATAAAGAACCTGAGACCTTCAAAGACCCCAGAAGAGGTGCCAGTGTAATGGCAGAGGTTTACACACGGCTGATTATCAAATTACATATGCATAGAGAAATCAAGGTTGCCAGAAAGCAATAAATGCTGGTGAGAATTGCACAATATTGTCAATGCCCGCAATTTGAGGAAGATAAATGAAATCTAACCTAACAGAGTAAATATGCCTGTTGCTGATTATCTCAACTGCATATCTTCCAGTCCAAGCGTTTAAAGGAAAGTTTGGTTTGCAGGGCAGCTGTCAGTGGGCTGTGAGCCTTCATACAGAGGAAGTGAAGTGCAGGATTGGCTTACCTCACTGGTTTCATTTTTTTTAATCATCTGTGTGTTGACATTAGCAATGGGCACATAACTATCAGTTTAAATTAAGAACAAAATAGGCGTGCAAACACTTTAACTGTCCGAGTAGTCGCTTTGTTTGCCTTTTTTTTTGTTTGTTTTAATAGGAATTGCAGTAGTATGGAAGGGAATTCTTCCTAATGGACAGCTGAGCTCATTGGGAGTCCTGAGATCCTGCAAGCTTGAGGCACGTTGGGCTGGAATCATGTTAAACAAGCCGGTGCTGGTGGAGTCGCTGCTGGTGCTGGTCGTGGTGCTGTCGGTGCACGCGGTGGTGTGGGACCGCTTCTCCTGGTGCACCGTGGCTCTGGCCATCCAGGCCTTCTACGTGCAGTTCAAATGGGACCGGCTGCTGCAGCTGGGGGGGGCCGTGTTCCAGTTCCGGGGGGCAGCGAACAGCGGCCTCCTGCCCACCAGCATGGTCATCCCCCTGCTGGGGGTGGTGATGAAGGAGCGGTGCAGGGCTGCCGGCATCGTGTACTTCGAGCGCTTTGGCATCGTTGTGGCTTCCACGGGAATGCTGCTCGCTCTCTTCCTGTCCGTCTTAGCAGTTGGCATCACCAAACCCGTGCCAACCAACACTTGCATCGTGACTGGTATTGCTGGCAGCATAATTATCTACACCATGAAACATTCCTTGACTGTCTCTGAAGTGATAGAGGTTCTAGAAGTGCTGCTCATTTTTGTCTACCTCAGTATGATCTTGCTGTACTTGTTGCCTCGATGTTTTACTCCCGGAGAAGCACTGCTGGTTCTTGGAGGTGTAAGTTTTGTTCTCAATCAGCTTATTAAACGCTCACTGAATGTAATTGAGGGCAGAGGGGATCCCATTGACTTCTTCCTTCTGGTAGCAGTTGTCGGAGTTGTTCTTCTTGGTCTTTTTTTCACTGTGCTTTTCATTTTCTTGGATTCGGGCACGTGGATCTCCTCCATGTTTTTCCACATGATGACAGCAGTGTTAGGCTTAGGGGTCATCATGCCTTGGCTGTACCGACTGATCCAGAGGAACCCTTTGTTCTGGCTGCTCCAGTTTCTGTTCCAGACACAGACAAGACTTTACCTTCTTGTGTATTGGACTTTCTTGGCTGCCTCAGCATGTGGTGTGGTTTTCTACCAGAATGCCAAGAGATCATCTGAATCTAAAAAGTATCAGGCCTCAACTATAACCAGGAAATATTTCCATTTCATTGTTGTAGCTACTTATGTTCCTGGCCTGATTTATGACCGCCAGCTCCTCTACGTTGCTGCTGTGCTGTGTCTGGCAGTGTTTATTTTCTTAGAGTATGTTCGGTACTTCAGGATCAAACCCTTTGGACAAACCCTGAGGCATTTGCTGTCTCTCTTCTTGGATGAAAGGGACAGTGGACCTCTAATCTTGACTCATATTTATCTCCTACTTGGCATGTCCCTCCCAGTGTGGTTGTTTCCTAGATCTTGTGCTCCTAAAGGCACCTTGCCTGGGGCAGGAGCACTGGTCCCCTACTCTGGGGTGTTGGCAGTGGGGGTAGGAGACACCATTGCCTCTGTTTTTGGCAGTACAATGGGGGAAATCAAATGGCCAGGAACAAAGAAGACCTTTGAAGGGACAATGACAGCTATTTTTGCTCAGATCATTGCTGTGGCTCTCATTCTGATCTTTGACAGCAGTGTGAATCTGAACTCCAGCTATGCCTGGATTCTGGCATCTGTGAGTTTGGTTTCTCTTTTGGAAGCTTACACTACCCAAATTGATAATCTGCTGTTGCCTCTCTACCTCCAGATCATGCTCATGGCATAGAAGCACTTCCAGGAACAGTTTTCTCCCTTCCTAGAGAAAAGTGGTACTAGAAAATGCACTGTAATGAAAGCTCAAAGCTTATCTTTTGGTACAGCAGAGAAAATTGTTGAGAACAGAAGTGAAAAAGACTTACTTAAAATAAAGGTTTTGAGTTGGTCTTGTTTTTACCCCTGTGGAAAATAGCCAGATTTATGTTCTAACAGCAACAAACATGACTGATAAAAACAGCACTTGTGTTTAATAATCCAATTAAAGTTTCTTCTGGGTGCCCAAGAGAAGCAGAGGAAGAAGAGGTAAGTCAATTAGAGAGGAAAAAATAAACAAGCAAATCTCTCAGATGTTGCTACCTCTGTACTGCACCTTGTTTTCTGTATTTGTGTTTTGTGTTGTGTCTTGTGTTTGATGTGTGAGTTCTCATTTCTGTATAAGCACAATGTAAAGCATGTTTGATAACGAGGGTGGGCACAGGAACCAGGTACAAGTGTCCAGCTGTGTCCAGGCCTCATCAGCAAGAGCCAAAAGCACACCACGATGCACAAACACAACTCCAAAATCAGTAGCTGCCACAGCTGGGTTTATCCAGGGTGGGTGGTAATTTTGGGAACGTCAAACACTGCTCATTCCAGACCATACTAATAAGAACATTGAATCTTTAGCCCTGAAGTTTGCTTCAGCAAGAAAAATGTTTCGTCTTTCTCAAGATTTAATCTCTAAATTAATTTGAAATGAATGGGGGGGGAAATTAAGCAAAGTCACAGCTAAAACTAATTACACATTAATCCTGAAAGCAGAAAATCTGTTGAAGTCAATAAAATTTTCTACTATTGCGCTTTCCTACTTTTTACATTTTTTCAGCCAGATGTTTAATCAAATAATTTATAAAAATGCTTCTATGAACAAATTGACTAAAGCCACTGAATTATATACATTTAATTAAAATTACAGCTACCATTTTGTGGCCAAAAATGTATGAAACCCTTCTGTATCAACAGACTTCTTCTCACTGGTTTGCCAAGTGTCCATCAGAACAAAACACAAGTGTCCTCCTTGCCTCTTCCTGTCTCCAGGGATGTGTCCAAGCAGGAGATTGTCATTCCAGGGTTCTAGTTTGCATCATGAAGTTCACTTCTGACCCTTTTTTAATTCACTTTTGGGAACAGTTTGGGGGAAGTCCAAGGTACCTTACACAACACTGTCCTGCAGCCCTGTAGCTCTGAGACCATGTCTTGGGAGGAAGCATAAGACTGGGGTAGAGTGAAACCAGTCTCTGGGTCAGCAGAATTGGCTCCAGAATCCAATTTTGTGTGTCCCTGCATCAAGCCAGGACTGGAATAGCTGAGAGGGAGCATTGCCCAATTCATGCCCCTGCCTGAAGGGCTCCTGGGATTTGGTGCTGCTTTTCCTGAGGATGCCAAAGTTGGCCAGAGCTGGTTACTACCACAGTAAATTGTCAGATACTCTGTAGGAAACCAGACTCAGTAACTGCTGGGCTGTTTCTTTCATGTTTAACAGGAAATCCTGCCAATCAGTTCAGCTTCTTTTATTTTATTTAGGCACTGGAAGTAGATGGCTTTGCACACTGCAGGTAGTGGTGCAAGTCAGGACAAACTATCCCTCCTCAGCAGAATTCTAAATTATTAACTCCTCTCATGGAAAGACACAGACAAAACTTGAGTTGTCACAAGTCACAGCCTTCACCACTGACATCATAAATTGCACCAGAGGTAGAGAAATTTGCTTTCCTTCCACCCTGCTTCCAACTTTCAAACAAACTGCAGAAAAGGTAGTTTTTGAATGCAGAAACTTTGCATTTAGTGTTCCTGCTGTTGCCATGGCCCAGCTCCCCAATTTACTTTAGAAAGGGATGAATTAGTAAGATTTGGGTTCATTTTGCCACAGCCCTCAGCAGCCTTAGGGTTACTCTGAGTAATTCCTGCACTGGAGGCACTGGGCTCCTATGTCAGGGTTGCCACTGCACCAGTGCTGCTGAAATCCCACCTACACAGTTTCTGTTCAGTTCAGGATACAGGCTGGAGCTTGCCTGGGATGTAGCTTGCATTTCCAAACATTCCTTGCTATAAGTTGGTTTGGTGAGGTTCTGGGGATAGAAATTTTTCTTGTGCATATTGAGAGTTCCAACTGCTCATCAGACAATTTAGCACTGTCCCCATCTGTTGGGAGAAAGTCACACTGTGTCTTCCTCAAAAAAAGATGATGGAGATGAAAAGGAGAATTCTATCTTTTTATTTAAGTGTAAAGAATTTGATTGAGGTTCTTTGTTTCCATCATTTCAATATGAATCTGTAAGAATTGTCATATTTTTAATCAATACACCCAGAGATAAAACACTCAGCTACAGTCTGCCAGGAGTATTTACAAGATTGACTGTAAAAAGCAGACCTCCTGCTTCATTTTGCCCACAACAAGATTGTTTTAAATCACTGTTATTCCAACAAGAGGACAGAAACCTAGAGGTGAAAATCAAGCTTCTCCCCACAACATGTTCACCTGCATTGCTGGAATCAACCAGCCAAGAAATGCACTTCAGCTCTTAAACACAAGAAAATACTGAGTATCTGCAAGGAGAAATATTTGGGAAGTGGTTCCAGTCAAGGTGCAATGGTTTGTTTTCAAAGCTGAAGGTGTTTCCTTCCCAAAAGGACTGGGTGACTACTCTCATACTGGCAGGGCTCCTGCTGCAGTAGAAGCTTCTGTCTGCTGCAGGTTTTGGGCTATGATAATGGTCCTGGTTTTGAGGAGGAGGATAAATGAACACTGAGAGCTGATCTAGTGAAGGTTGTGTTTAAAGAGACTGTGAATGAACAATCAGGAAGGAATATTGATCAGCTATTGATTCCACAAGCCAGTCACTAACTTCAAGTGTAGAGTGATGGAAAAGGCAGTTCAGGAGTTGGCTGGAGCCTAGGGAATAAAGAAGAGGTAAAAACAAAACTTCAGAGGCTATTCCAGCTCTGCAGGTATGAAATCAAGGCCAGCTGAGGCACTAGCTGTGACAGGCAAGACCCCCAGCCGTTATCCTTTTACATTGGAAAGGCTTCCATTTCCTCAGCCACTCGTGAGCATCACGACCTTACCAGTTCTCTTTGCTCCAGGTGGTGCCTTTGGCTTCCATCACGTGGAAGGTGAACACGTGGCGAGAGGACTCCGAGCTGTTGAGTTCACTCTTATGGACAACCTCACCATGGATGAGTATGAGTCCACCTGTGGGAAAGAATCACCTGCACTGCTGTTTTCCAAAAGATGAGCTCTGGCTTTCCAGTGGAAGGGAAGGTGCAAGGGTTAAAATAGGATTTTAGCTCTGTTGTGTTTTCTTGAGCTGTGAAGCGCCACGTTTGGGGCTGTTTGTACCTTTACTTATAGGCAGAGGTATGAACTGCTTGTCATCATAGGCTGGCTCTGATCCTACAAACTCTACACATGTTGAGGCACCTGAAGCTGCACGGACCATCCTCCGGGTAATCCCATCTGCAAATCCACAGAATAAGCAAACACACAAAAATTAAACCCCTGGCTACATTCTGCACAGCCAAGGAACAATACCAGTGATTTCTCTTGGCAATGGTAGGAATTTTATTATTACTATATTCACACTTTCCTTAGTAATTTGAGTGGGGTCTTTTTCATTAAGTAGAGGTTTAGGATTTTCCAGCTGTGGCAGAAACAGATAAAACAGCTGCCTCTTGTTTGCCTTTCTGGCCCCTTCTGTGCACTGCAACAGACCCTTAAGAACACAAATAGTCACACACTTATGCAAAGCCAACCTTGGGTCCATCTGTGCTTTCTAGAGGAGCATAAACCATGATATGAGTACAGCCAGCTCCAGGATTTGAAGATTGAGTGGCTTAAAATCTGATTACACTCACTGAGTGAATCTTTAGGTGAGCAGAAGTTTAAAGCTGCCCTGCGTGCTTTAGAGGTGGGGAAAAGCAGAACTGTGCTGGTGACCAGCAGTGGTCACACACATGCTCTTACTGGTGTGAGAGCCAGGGATGAACCACAAACAGCCATTCTCCTGTGTGGCATCTTCCAGGGCGATCCAGAAGCCCAGGATCCTGCCCAGAGGCTCCGTGTGCAGGAAGGTGGCATCCTGGTGTGGTGTTACTGCAAGGAGAGACAGTCATTGGGGTCTTTAATGGCATTCAGTTCCTCTAGAAGGACTTCAGGGTTACATCTCCCTGACTCAGAGCCCTCCCCTGCCCACCCACCTATCACACACATTAAATCTTACATAAAAATATCACCTTTCAGCCTACTGCAAATGTAAAAACAGCTCTTTGTTCAAGCTGCATATGATATAGAAACTTTTTGGAAAAAATGGGGTTTTCAAAGAGTATTTTAAGAAGGTTTGGACGACCAAACTCACAGGTTTAAGTCTGATTCTGAGCCTTTTCCTTGGTAATATTCCTTTCCTAAAGGAGTATTATCTGCAGTGTGATATAGAGAAAACATAAATCTCACCTTCACCACCAATGCCAGGTTGCTGCAAAGGAAAAAAAAAGTGATGTGTGAAGAGTTTCACAGTTTCTCATCTATCAGGGTCTTATTTCTTGAGTGATAAGACGACTTGAATTACTGTACCTTGAAGATATACATGCTCTGCACAACTACTGGTCTCTCAAGGCCAAGTTTTCTTCCCAGTTCCTGCAAGAAAATTTTCCAAGATTTATATCTTCTGCACAATTTTTAACATTATTCTTTGAAGATCTTTAAATTTCCTTTCATTGCTAAAAATTACTCCCTCTGGGAGCATAAGAAAATTAATTAACTATTCTGCAATTTATTTTTTTCCCCATACTATTCTAGGAAGCAGTAACAGCTCACCTGCACCTTGGGGGAGTGGGTGATTTGCTTGAAGACAGGATCACAAGCATGTAGAGCTAAGGGGAAAGAAAAGGCTCAGATGGAAGATTTCAGGAGGAGAAGGGAACGTGGCAGCTCTCAGTGATGAGCTGCAAACACCACAGCCAAGCAGGATAAATTGAAGCCAGACATTTTCATCCCTCCCAAGATGGATAAATGTGGCTTATCACACCTAAGGTGATAGGACACTTACAGGTTGTACAATCATCATTAAAGACTATAAATATAATCACTCCCTGGCCACAAACTGCACCTATATTAAAGTCAGGGTGTAACAGTGAACAAAATGGAATATTAAGTGATTCAATATTATATTACACAAATGACAACCACTACACATAACCCTGAGGCATATGGGTGAATTCATCCTTTAAAAACTCACCTCTTAAGACCTACCAGAAAAGTGAAGTTACTGCAAAAAGGAGCTAGAGCTCATCTTTGGTGCCCTTGAGATAGCCCCAGCCAGCAGGTCAGTGTTTGTGCAGACACTTCCTACAACCCAACTCTGACAACTCCACAAAGCAAAGACTCAGAGTTGTGCTCCCAGCTCATCCTGATCATGCCACAACAACACACGCCCAGCTCCAGCAGGAGCTGCTCTCAAGCAAGGGATGAGACTTGACCAAAATGAGTAATTACAGAAAATAAGACTAAAGAAGGCTTATGAATTGTTAAATTGCTGGGCCAGCAGGAATGTACAGTTGTTTTCACTGCCCCTGAGGAAAAGCTCAAGTGTGACAGAGTGGCAGCGGGCTGGGGAGTGGGAGAGTGTTTTTCTAAGAAAACCAAAGAACAAGAACTCTTAGTACTGGATTTACAACTGTAGTAAAACTTAGTCTGAACAAAGTTCACATTTGCAGGTGCAGGGAATCCTGCTCTCATTTTCCATGTATTGTTTGAAAACAAAAGGGATCAAAATGCAAGTCCAGGAACTGGGAGAGAGGAAATAGGTCAAACTGAAACCACTAAGGGTAAAGAAAAGGTGTTGGTGACACCACAGGAGGGAGGGTAGCTTCAACATCAGCAACCTAACATGGCACAGGAGAAAGTTTGTTCTGTACTGAATGTCACCAGTCTCAGGTGGTAAATTTTTAGAGCAAACCTCTTACATAAAAGAGCCAAGGGCTGAAGTCCAAACTTTCACATGTCAGTGACTCTGAGCTATTCATTGCTGAAAAACCTCTGAGAAGGGGTTTTTGAAAAGGATTGGAACAGAAGATTAAGTCCTTTGAGAGCAGAGAGTGAGGGGCAGTATGGAGAGAACTGCAGAGACAGTTGTGTACAGTGAGTAGGTCTGGAGAAATCCTCCTGTCTGAAAACCACATCTCTTTTGTCCATCCCCCTCCAAACACCATCCTTTAAACATACCATGGCCAATCTTGCTGACAGACTTCTCCTTTGGAATTAGAAAGTTACCTACAAAACAAAATCATAATTTAACATTGTTTGCAAAGCAGGAATCATTCCTTAAGCTGAAAACTGGCCCCCAATCCCTCACTCAGCCTTTTTTCCATCCCCTCTGTGTGGCTAGCTCAAGCCAGGGCTTACCTTTCTCATCCAAAACACCTTTCTCAAAGAAGAATCTAATCTTATCTCCACTGGTTAGGAAATAATCCGAGCTACCCTGCCAGGGATAAGAGCCCAGTAAAGATAGCATCCTTGTAAAAACATGAATGAACCTCCAATCAAAGCATTAACACTCACCTGCATCTTTTTCCCACCAAGCCGCAGCATAAACAAAACACAGTGAAAAATCATTCATAAAAAGGCTTTCCACAACACTACATGTCTTGGTGCAGATCAGAGCTTTACAAGAACCTCTCACACAGAGGTTATTCTTGCTTTTTCTTTTGCTGGCTGCCTGGAAAATAACCAGTTTTCTGTCTGCAGAACATGTACAAAGTGATCTGTGAGAGCTGCTTGTGACTGATAAGACTCTTGATAAGACCCCAGCAAACATTTGCAGAAAGCTGGAGAGCAAATTCCTCTCCGTGTGTTATGTTCAGTTAGAAGAGTCACGTTCCCCCAGAGTGGACCCTGATCAGCAATTTGCCTTTTCCCTTCCTCCTTCCAGTGCTCCAACGAGGGCAGCCCTGCCCTTCTCGGTACCTGCGCCTGGAGCTGCTCCTCCTCCCTGGTGGAGAACGTGGTGCGGCAGTGCGGCGGCACTTCCATCCCCGCGACGATTCTCTGGATCTGGCTCCTCATGCTGTCACACTCCTCTGCGCTGAAAAATTGCTCCAGGACAAGGAAGCCATCCTCGTGGAACTGGAAGAGACGGGGTGACTGCTCTTCCCCAGAGTCCCCGGGGGAAGCAGCACAAAGCAAGAGAAAACAGTTCTGGCCCTGTACAGGGTGAAAAGCATCCCAGCTCTGCAGCCAGGCAGCATGTTCTTAATTTTTAATTTCAGGAAGAGTTGCTGTTGCAAAATATTCATTAAGAGGCTGAAATTCCAAACAGATAAGAACAATCTATCTCAATCCCTCAGACTACACTAAACAAAGACCTCAACACTAAAGCCTTTTGTGGTTCAACGATATCTTAACTAAGACCTGTAACCAGAAGCTATTAAAGTACCAAGCCCACTAACGCAATCAGGGCAGCCATACCTGGTGCCAAATCAGAATGAGACTCCTTTACAAGCTGGAAAGCTTTGTTCTCTCTAAGGAAAAAAACCTTGGGTGATTTCTCACAGTTCACTACACAATCCTTTACAAAATGAACTCTGTTGGCAGTGAACTCAGTTTCTTTATATAGAATACCCTGGAGATTATCCTTTGCCAGGAAGATTTCGAGTTCAGGGATGAGAGCTGAGCAGCACAGACATTAGGGGCACAGGAGAAATCCCTCCAAGAGCTCTGTGGGACAAGCTGCCCCTGGAAGAGTTTGTAGCCATGACACTCACACACTAAAATTTAGCTTTTTATTATTATTAAATACAAGAAGCTGAGGAGAATATAAAGTGTTTGTAAAGCAGATTTTGCTAGACCTGCTACAGGTTGACTGGCAGTGACTGTATCTTACACACAGCATCACCCACCTGGACACACTCCCGCCCAAGAGCAGCTCCTTACCTTCTGGATCTGATGCTGGGTTACAGATGCCATTGGGGCAGAAGCTCCCCAGATCCCACCACCAGCACCACGATGCCACCCAGGCTCTGCAGGGCTGGCTCTCTGCCTCTCCACGTGATCCTTGTCCCAGCATGTGATAAAAGCCAGCGCTGGGCAGTTGGACTCTTGCACAGCTCCAGAGATTTTTGTCCCCATCACCAGCTCTTTGTTCCTGGCAGGGACATTCATGGCTGCACAGTTTTGCATTGGCTTTTGGTTGTTATAAAGCACACAAAAATGTTCTATTCAAGTGCGATCACAAACTTGATGAACATTTTAGCTCCAAGGAGGAATCACACTTAATTAATAAATCAGATTTTAAAATAGGGCAGTTAAGCTGGTAATCACAGGGGTAAATAAAATAAGGGACGGGTAAAATAAGATTCAAGTGTGAATAAAAGATCAAGATGTCTTAGAACAAATTAAATGTACTGATTCAGGTTCTTACAGAGCCCTTTTTTTCTCAGTCAGTGAGTCCTGCCAGCACTTCAGCATATCCCCTGAAAGGGCTTCACAACCCAGGAGGTGACAGACTAAAGGGTGGTAAAGAGCTTTCGCTGAGAGTTTGGTAATGCCCATAAAGAATACTTCCACTATTTTCATTCACAGCTGGTTTTTGGTAACTTACACCTTCACTTGCTTGGCTCACTCTCCTGCAGCTCCAGGAGTCCACGCAATATTTACAAATAAGTAAAGCCAAATCCCCCCAAAGTTCAAACCAGAAACTGCAGAAAGTAGGTCTAAAAGGCAGAGAGGGAGGAACAGCTGCCAGCCCAGCGGTGGCGCTCCCAGCCAACACATCCCTCCCCTCGGGAATCCCTGGGGAAGGCTTTTCTCTGTAGAAGAAAACGTGTTTGGCTCCTACAGGAAACACTGAAAACACCCATGCAGCAGCACTCCACAAAAATAACACCATGGGGGCGGGTTCCTGCATCACTCACCCAGCCAAAGGAAAACTCAACAAAAGGAAGGAATGCAAAATGCTCACAGAAAAGTGTTTACATCCTAGCAACTGAAAATCCATTTAAAGAGAGGTTGCTTGAAAAAATTAAGTTTTTCTACTCTGCAAGGGGATTGACTGTGGATAAAATCTCTCTGCGCCTTATTCAATTTTTTTTTTTTTTTTAATAAAGAGGAAATTATGGATTTAACTTATTTCCAGGCTTTTCCCTGCATAGAGGAGGATATGAATTCAGTAGTTTAAAAAGCTAAATTTTGCCAGAGACTTTAATCACTGGGCTACAAACCTGGAGGGGGGGGGAAAAAAAAAAATCAGACTCCAATGTTGCAAAGTTCAAAAATATATTCCAGTAGTTCCTTCCTCCTCTTAACACTCTCTCTCCAACTGATGGAGTGGAAATGTTTTTAAGGAAGATGTGTGACCCGTGGGGAAAAAAAACATGCTGTAGGCTGTTGCCTGCAAGTTGATCGTGTGACCCACCTCACCCCTCCCCAGGAGGCAGCAATCCTGGAGAAACACTCCTGGAAAACACTCCCACACCACTCCTTAGTCCCTCTCAGTCACTGTCGTGTCATGCCCTTCACATTCCCAGACACGGTGGTTTTTTCCAGCAATTTATCACGTCACCTTCTCCACTCCCCACCTTACGCACACACGATGACTCCTGAGGCTGTTTTGATTCATGCCACAACAGCAAACCCCAGTTTTCCTGTTCCATGGAATGTTTTGAGCAATATAAACAGCAGATCACAGCAAACAATGCAGCAACTTCCAGGAGCTTTCCATGTCTGTCCCTAGGAGTCCTCCTGTTCTTTGCCACTCCAGCCATGCCCTTATTTTGAGGCTCAGAGACCTTTCCAGCAAGAGGAAAACCACTCTGGCCACACAATGCCCAAAAAAAGTCAAAGAGAAAGATGCCACCGTTGTAAAGCCTTCTCTCTCAGTAAGTTTACATAGAAAGGTTGACAGTACTTAGGCAAAACTGAGAAATTACTCCTTTTCTTTCCCTTCCTCCCCCCCTCCAAGAGCTCTTTTTGCAGACTCTTAACATTTTCTCCCACCAGCTCTGCAAGAAAACTTCTGGCAAACTCCATTGGAGGCTGCCAAAGCCCATCCCAAGTCTGTAGGAAAGGTTCATATCAAGTGTTTCAAATGCCTCTTGGACTGGCACAATTATCTCAATTTCCTCTTCAATAAGGGTTCCCATTGAAGCTAATTGTGGCCAAGCCAGCTCAAGCAGCTCAGTACTCTCACCAAAACTGCTGCTGTGGAGCTGCCAGGGTTATCACAGAGAAAAAATTTCCACTGGACCATCTCACATCTCCTGGAGTCTTTGATATGATCAGCAACAAGTGACAGAATATTTAATGTGAAACATGAAGCAAAGGAAGTGTGATTTCCTCAGCTCCTCAAAGACCAGGTAAATCCTTGCCAAAAGAAGCTGAGGTTCAGGTGAGCCTTAGATGACAAGGAGCATTTTGTTCTCTCCTTTCTTGGTTCAGTTCTGCATTTCATTAAAACCCATCAATAAGCAGCACTACAGACTCCCACTCACCTGTTTCAAAGCCTGTTTACGTTCTCTGTCTGAAGTGGGGCCAATGTCACTGTGGTCAAGTAGTCAAGGACAAAGGACATAAGGGAAGGCAAAACACAAGAGAAACTACCTTTCTACACAATAAAAGAACAGCACAGAAACTCAAATTTTCTTTGCAAGTCACAGGCTGATTCTCTGTAACACATAATGAATTGGGAAAGACACTATCTGCCAGCATTACCAGTTAAAGAGTCCACAGGGAAGGCAGATACTGAAATAATTTACCAGTCTGAAGACAATGCCTACAGCAAGAGGCAGTTGTCTCCATCACCTTCACTCCCCATCCCTTTCCTATGGAAGGGGTGCCATGTACACAGCTTGAAAACCCAACTGAGCTTTTGTAGGACTGTGCAGACAAGCTCCAACAGCCTTAAATTCAGCAACAGAAACTGTTTCAGACACTTGTTGAAATGATCATGAAATCCATGACACAGCCCCAGCTTGTCACAGAGCAGCACCTCTTCCTCTGTACTTTTACTTAATTCAGAAAGGATTATCATAATCCATAAGGACTTGTGTAATGAGTAAAACGACCCAATAACCCTACACAATAGCTGGAATTATTAACATCTGTCTTTTGAAAAGTGACATCATGGACACAGGAAACAGCAAAGAAAGAAGACATAGAAAGAAAATGCAAATTAAAACTTTTATTCTGGTAAAGTGTCCAGTCGTACAAGTCTTTCAGAGCAGATGAGCAGCCTTCAGTGCTCACGGGGAAAAAGGTGCTGTTGCTCAGCTGCCCAAACAATCCCACGTACAATGTCATGATTCTGAAATGTTACACCAAGTTGCAGGTCCCAATGCCAAACCACAGCCCTGCTTGTGCATTGACACAGTGGGAGTGAACCATGTTTAAGCCATGAGTAGTGACTTACTGAAATGGACACATTTGTCAGCTGTAAAGAAGACTCAGGCTCAGTAGCCCCCTTCTCATTAAGTCTCCTCCAGAAAAATTCTTCCATTGTCCAATAAAATTCCTTTAAAGGAAACAGAGGGAGGAAGGGATGGAAAATTCCAGGAATCCTAGATTAAGCCTTTGTGTGAACTCACATGAAGTTCACCTTTGCCTTGGGGTCCAGAATTCAAGTGCTGCTACTTTTAAAACTGAATTTTAGAGATGAGACTTCTAAAGGATTTTGTATTCCCAAAGCAGTTGAATATTAATCCACTGGAGGGAGAAGGGTCTGAATCAAACTTTAATAAACCTGCCCCATTCCAGTTGTGCTTTGTACACTGTTGGAATGAGGTAGGACAGAAAACTCACTCGGTTTTGGCACATGCTTAGGAAAAGTACATTACCCAATGTAGCCAAACAGAGTTAAAATGGAAGAAAATTTAAAAAATGAAGTTTAAGCACTAATTTTACTGAGTCAGCATCCCCAAAGCCTTACCTTAGGTGACTTTCAGAACAGTATGACAATATTGTCTGGCAGTGAGAAGTCACCTCAGAAGTTAGGAAATCTCTCCACCGTTGAAAGAAAAAGAATCCAAGGGAGGAGTTGGCTTCAGGCAGGCACTGCTACAAGTACACTCCAGGGAGCAAGTGCCTCTGGGGAGATGTTACATTAACAGATCTCTAGAGAAGCCACAGCTATTAATGAGCGAGGAAAAAGTTACTCCTCCCCTGAACAAGGACTAAAAAAAAATGTTAAAAATCCGAAGAACTCAAACTATCTGAGTTCCATTCTAAAGCAGGAAAAAAGGTAAGGAAAGGAAACAATGTCACAGTCTAGGAATCAATACAATTTGAAACTTTTTTCCAAACAACTCATCCTCTGTAAAGGATGTGTTATTGTTCTCAAAATTCCTAGAATCAATTGTTAAAGAGGAAAAAAAAAAAAAAGGAAGAAGAGGACTTCATGTGGTTCAGCAACAGAAAGCCACTTAATACTATTTACAGTAATGAACACCAAGAATTTTAATTAAAACAGAGTGAGCTAAATGGAGTGTATAAATGGTAATAAGAAAAAATAAAAAATGAGGTAGGATATTAAAAAGAAGTGACAATTAATATGAAAGAACAGCACATCATGAAAGATACCTGTAACAGCTATTTAACCACTCAGACTGACAGAGTAAATTACTTCCAGGTGCTGAATTAACTGGAAATCAAATAATAAAATCAGAAAGCAATCTGAAACACAGAACAACTTCAGCTAACATTCCAGTGCATAGTGTCAGAGTACAGCACAATTTTACACATTTAATAGGTTTGGTATTCCTTGCCTTTTAGCTGGTTCAAAATAATTAATTGCAACATCACTTTTTGGGGTATTTAGCAGGAAAGGTAAAGTGCATGTCACTAACCTTCAATCCTAACATGGGACGAGCATCCTTGTGACCTCCAAGAACTTGTTCAGCTCAGAAGTGCTAATAAGGAAACAGGTGGGTTTAATTCAAGTTGCTGTATGGTTTAGCAGCTAATAAATAATCTGGTTTGCTACTGTTTTGAAAAGCCTGTCAGGAGAACAAGACACCAGGGCAGTGACTGCTTAAACTGAATGCTTTTTGTGAATGCATACATCTGTGTCAGAAATAAACCCCCTAAGCTTCAGTCTGATGGAAACTTAGAGGAAAATACAAAATATTCATGGATTGAATACTTGCAAGTGAGGAAGGATTGTTGATGTAAGGGTCATCTCTCACAGAATGAGCAATCCAGAAAAGTTTGGGAAGTGACTCGCTCTGCTATGGGGTTGAGTTTTACAGCAGTCCTCAGTCATAAACATGTTCAGGTGGTCTAGATCCTATCCTTGGATGTTTTAAAGCTTTTTCCATCTCATCATACAAGACTGACACTCTGGAATCAAAAGGGAGACCAAGCAGCATGTATCAGAAGTAAATAATACATATTGCTGTCTTTCTGAGTGACAATGTATTTGTGCCACCTGTGTTTCTGGTACAAAACTTTATCAGACTGCTCATCCCCATTGTGCCACACAGGGAGCTCTCGAGCCCCAGCAACCATAACCAAAAGAGTTAAGCTTGGACTATTGCAAAAGCAGCACAAAGCTGGCATTTCCATGCATGAACAATACCAGTCTGTCTTACAATTGCTTTGCACACCTCAGGCCCAGGGCAGTCTCTACTTAGGAAGCAGCACAGCATTGTGACTTGATCAGGAGTTGGAGGCAGTCCCTCCCCTCTGGTGAAAGAGCTGGCTGTTCACCCATCCTGCTGGGACACAGAGCTGTTCAGGAGGCTTGCAAGCTTCTAGCAGCACTGCAGCACAGCACATGTTCAGGAGCTGCTTAGAGAAACTCTAGCCCAGCTGTGCAAAGTTTAGGTTGTATATCTAAGACCACACCTGGAATCAAGAGTCAAAGCACTCATCTCCAATCTAGACATCCTGGAGAAATGTCACTGCTCCTGTGAGCCAGGTGAAACTGCCAGGAGATGCTTTGCCCTTTCATCCCTGCATAGTCTAAAATACATGTGTAATAAAACAGTCACAAGTGGCCTTGAATAGCAAATAGAGTCCAAGTCTCCATTCTGTGGCCATTACTCTCCAGTGCTATCTTTTAGCACAGACTAAGGAAAAAAGTTGCCTTCACCATCCAAACAGTTCCCACAGCCACGACAGGAAACTGACTGGAAAACAGTATTTCTGTAGCTAAACCTGAAGCCATTCCTGCTTTATGCAAGAAGCAAAGCCCACCTAGCAATTTCTGTCCTTTCTGTGATCCAAAACGCTCGGGCAGATACAAATACAATCCAATCAGCATCAGTCCTTCTCCATCCTTTTAGCTGTGGCCCCAGCTCTAACACAATTTTAAGACACTAACCCTATTAGAAGCCAGAAAAGCTTTTACAGTACCTTGCCTCCCAGATGGAGATTTAATTATATTATACCCTGGTCCGTTTAGGCTTTTCATAATGAATGGACTTTTCATAATAATAAGGGAAGCAAGATTTACATTTTTCTTAAAAGCAGTTTTATAAACAGATCTCCTGATTTTAATGTAGCTTTATTTAAGCATCTGAGCATCAATAAATCCAGAGTCCCATTAACATTGTTCATGGTTTCAGCATATTTTATATATATATATATATATTTCATATCTTACATCTGATGAAGAGAGCCACACTGTGCCTTATTGCCCCAACATCCATGGGATCACCACAATCCACTAAGCCAGGGCACTTGCTGGCAGCTTGTCAGGAATCACTCTGGAGCTGGATGTAGCTTCCCCCTTTGTACATATGGGAGGCCTCCAAACTTCTCATGCCCCAGCTTGCAGCACTGCACCTTGGAGCTGACCTGTTGGTCTGATGCAGGACTACAACCAGGACCTGTAGGTCCAGGCACCTCCTCTTCCTTCTGATGGAAAAGCACAGACCTTTGTGTCCTGGAGGAATCTTAACCACTCCACCTTAAGGACATGATTATCAGTAACTGTTACACATTATCTACCTGTGCCAGCCCAGAAGGTTGAGGGGTTTTTGTCAAATACCGCCAAACAGGTCAAACTTGTTTCAGTAAAGGCTGCTCTGTTCCAGGAAGCCAGAAGAGCTCAGTCCACAGAGGATTCTCATTCTCCTCCTTAACACCAAGCAATGAAAAGGGGAAGAAACAAGAGGACAAGGTTTCTTTTCCAGCACCAGGTTCAATCAGCATTAGCCTCTTCTTTAGGTCAAGAGGTGTAACAGGAACTGACAGCTGTTAAAGGGAGGGGAGCAACACAAGAGAACAATCAAGCAGCCCTCTAGACTGCATCCATGAAAAACACTGGCAGAGCCCTGAACAACTTAAATTAACAACTTAATTGTGAGGGAAGGCAGGATGGGGGACAAGAAGTGCAGAGGAAATCCAAATTTCCTCTCCAACCCCATGAGAGCCCCTGACACACTGGCCAGTTGTACACTCCTACTTGATATGCAACAAAATACCAGCAATTAAAAAGTAGCTTGGAACTAAAAGCCAGATCCTGAAGCAACTTGATGCTTCTGAGAAAGTAGATAGCCCAACTGCTTTTTATCCAATCTCCCACTTACACTATAACCATCCATTTCAGAACAGGCTAAAGCTCTGGAATTGTGTCAGTTAGTGCCTCCAGGACATCAGCTGGAGAAGGATGCTGTGATCTACTCACCGGAAAAAGTGACTTGAAACCGTTACAGTAGTGCAATCTTAAAGGAGCAGATAGTTTGGTTCCTTCTCCAGGGGCAGAGGAGAAGGTGGGGAGTGTGCAAAGGGGAAAGAAAATTAGTAAAAAAAAAAAAAAAAAGAAAAAAATCTGCCTTCAAGCAGCCGCGAGATATCTATCTCCCAAATCCTAATGCCAGCATCTAGATAAAAATCAGCTGTCTGTGTCCTATCCCACCCCGATCTGGGGCCTCACTGACTGAATCTGAGTCAGAGGGGAGTGGTACCAGGTGTCACAGAGATGGAGGTTCAAGTCGGATCCTCATCTTGATCTTTGCTTGCAGGACACTGGACTCCCTCAGTCCCTGACACATATAAGCCCTATTTAGGAGCAATGCAGCAACCCCACATTCATCTCCTCCTCCAAACATCATTTCTTCTCACCAGCACCATCCACCTCACCCCAAGTCCTGTCTGGAAGAACAGCAACACCTCTAAATCCCCCCAGGCCCTGTTCAGAGGCCAATTAATCTGTCTTGATCTTCATCCTGATCCCAAGCCTCCCCCATCCTGCATCTGAGGCAAGAAGCTGACTCATTCAGAGTCATGTTTGTCAAGGACTCCTTGGCCAGTCTGATAGTGATCTGAGTGGAGAAAGGGGAGCGTCTGGGTGAAAGGGGACTGAAATGGCCTTTTGCTTCCTTCTAGTTGATAAGAGGCTTTTCCCTTTTCTCGGGGGTTCAAGCTTGCTCTTTGTCTGCCCTCCACAGGCGCTCTTTGACTTCCAAGGGCAGGGTGTTGAACAGGTCCTCCTCCACCACGAGCCCACTGCGTTTCAGCAGCGGGCACTCTCCCAGCTCCACAGGCAGGCACTCCAGGCGGTTCCCTCGCAGCTCTATCTGTGACAGATTTGTCAGCTCTCCCACCCGGGAGGGCAGTGACTGCAGCACGTTGTTCCCCAGGTTCAAGGTTCTCAGCTTCCTGCACTGGAACAGCTCTGGTGGGAGACTCTCAATCTGAAAAAAAGAAACCAATCATAGGCAAAGTCACCAGCAAACATGGACACACGTTCACAAGTGACCAACAAGCCAACACGAAGCTCCAAGGTTTACAGAGTCATTGTTTTTAATCAACCACTTCTCCCTTGAGTGAGTTCCTGCTTTCTGAGCTTCCTGCATTGGGTGCTTCCAGCACCCAATGATTTTATGGATTCCACTGCACTAGTTACAAGAGATCACCAACGATGGTGGCTAAAGCAGATATGGTCTCCAAGGCCAGAATTAGAGGACCAGAAACCTGCTCACAACTGGCCTATGCTGTCACATGCTTCTATCTGTATTGGCTTCTTTCCATCCCAAATCCTTTATTCTGTCATTGGATCTTGGTTTCTTTGCTTTAAGAAGCCATGCTACAGCTGACATTATACTGAACAAAGACTGGATTTAGTCAGGACTTCTAGTTTGGCTGTAAGATGAGCAGAGGCTACATGGGTACAACCTCCAGGCCCTGAGAACTGGGCATCTTCTTTCATCTTTTCTGTAGGGCTGTGAAATGTTGCAAAGACTTTCTAGGCTCCAAGTCATAGGGTTTTTTTAGTGCCAAAATACCACAACAGAAATGAAGCCACCAGCTGTTAGCTTTCCCAGCAGCACCTTCAGGTAACCATGACTCACTAATTTAATAAGGCTTCTTTCTAGCAAATCCTTGTAACTGTCCAGTCCTCCCAAAGAATTTCTTTCT
This sequence comes from Lanius collurio, assembly GCA_020086605.1. NCBI lineage: Eukaryota > Metazoa > Chordata > Aves > Passeriformes > Laniidae > Lanius > Lanius collurio. Next base: position 3,125,973 of record JACBWW010000035.1, on the reverse strand, counting down.
ATGGCTAAGGTTTAGCAAATACTAGGCTAGAAACTAAATGTAGCAACTCGGGGGTCTCCCCTTAATATAAAGTCTCAGCTTGGAGGCATAATTTCCCTTTAAAAGCAAACATGACCTTTCTAAACTCAAATTATGTATTGTATCATTCATGGCTAAATTAGCCTGTAATCCATTCTGAATGAGGAGGAGTCTAAGGAAAAGCCAAGATGAAACCAGATCAATTAGAGACAATTGAATGCAGTCATTGTTACTGGTACTGGAGTGTTTTGCAAACAGCAACATATGATCACAGACTCTTGAAAATAATAGAGTTATTTGAGGGACAAGTATTGGTTTAGGAAGGAAGCAATGTGTTGTAACAGCCTGCTTTCCAGAATGGGACAGTAGTGCCAGCCAACTCCAGAAGTCTCTATTTACTAAGACTGCTGAGCTAGGAGAGGACATTTGAGAATTCCTAGCCTTGAGAAGTGCCAGCCTACCAGTCCTTGTGTTCCTTGCTGTCACCATTTCTGGGATTAACTATGCTGTCAGAGCCCCAGTGCAATTCTGGCTTGCCCAGGTACCACAGAGGACACAGACAGGTTGGCTGTTCCATTGGGTCCTCATCACCTTTTGTTTCTGAACACACCAGAGCAATGGCTGCTCCAGCTTTCCTGTTGCATGGGTTTTTTTCCAGAGAGAAATGGGTGGTGCCACACTGTGCTGCAGAAAATGGAGCTGCCTCTAACTCCTCTCATCAAGAAATGCTCCACCCCAAAACTGCAGAGGATACACTGCAGATTAACCCTTGGGAAGCTGTGCTGGAAGGCTGCCAGAAGGCAAATGGTGAAGAACTACTTGATTCTGAACAGTAACATACCACAGAGTTTACCAGAGCTTCAGTCACCCACACAGACACACAACCATCCAGTGCCAGGAAACCTCAGTGAGCAGCTGTTCAGCTGGAATTGCTGAACAACTGCCCCTTGTCTGCCCCTGTGCTGCAGAGGCACAACAAGCTTTCAGACACTAACCTCAAAACGTGGCCGGAGTTTTAGGAACCCTGTCTAATACTGAAACGCACTAGCAATTAAATAATTGATTTGAGAGCACTTCTGTGAAAAGCCAAACCACACTCAAGTTGCTCTGTGTCTCTCACAAGCAAATTGGCAGTGTTCAGCCAGGAACAGATCTTGCCAACAGCAGGAAGGAACCTGATGTATGACAGTAAAAACTAGCATTGCTCCAGGACAATTCTGCTTGGTCCCAGAAGAACCCAGAAGCACCTAATTATGTCTGTTTGCAATTTGTACTTATGATAGAGACTCTTTCAACTTCAGGAGATAAAGGGAAAAAGAGTCTCCCAGGAATTTGCAGATAGAATGAATGAAAGTTTCAACTTTGTCAGACATGGTAAATGAAGTCTCCTTAGTCTTAAACAAAGGAACAGAAAACCTGACATGGGTATAGTTTCCTTTAAGCAAATAAACACTCTCCAACACAAGAAACAGCTTATGGTAACCAGGCAGCAGAGCATATTTGGTCATCCTCTGTAATCTGCCCTGCACTTAAGACTGAAACAAAAAGCACATGTTTACAAGACCAAACTATGGAGTACTCCCTGCAAATGCAAAGTAGTCTGAGGACAGCTGTAAGCCACAGACAGGCATTCCCCACATGGCTGCTCCCATAGTGTACACACACATCTGAAGTAGACAGGTTTAAGCACACAGTTTTAGATTAAGACTACAATTTCTCAGATCTCCATTTTAAGCCCAAAATCGATGTCAATCTAGAGACTACAAGCTTCCAACTGCAGAGAAACAGCTGACTTGCAGAGTTTCTAAACAGCCTCCAACCAGCACTTGGAAGCAGTCTCACTGTTAAGAGAAGTTCAAAAGAACAAGGGCTCTTGGAAGACAGGCTTGCCCTGAAGCCATCTGCAACGTTTTGCATTAGATAAACCCCTCAGAGAGATACAAAAGCAGTGCCAGTTGTATCCACAGACCATTGTAGCATGTTTAATCACACAGATAACAGAAGTGCCAGTGCTATTTCCTCACACAGCAACTCGGCTCTTTGCTCACTTACCCTGTTGGCTGTCACAGCCAGATTCTGCAGGTTTTGAAGAAGTCCAACATCTGGTGGTATGAAAGTTAAGTTGTTGTGGCTGAGATCCAAGTACCGAAGTTTTCGGCAATAGAAGAGCTGGGTAGGGATCTTTTCTATCTTGTTACGGTTCAGGTAAAGGCGTTCTAAGTTGGTCAGGTTGCCTATCTGCATGGGGATGTAGGCAATGTGGTTGTACCACAATTTAAGGCAAGTGAGACGATGTAGGTGCTGGAAGCTGATGATTTCCTCTATGGTCTTTAGGTTGTTGTCCTTCAGGTCTATTTCCTGCAGATTGTGGAGGCTAAAGATAGAGTGAGGAATGCGTTCCAAGTCACACCGGATCAGCTCAAGCTCTGTCAGGTTGACCATCTTCTTAAGGCTGTTGAGGACAATGAGCTTGGTGCCCTCATTGTTGATGGAGAGCTTCTGAAGGTGCACACCAACATCTGTCACCACCTGCGGCAGCTTGGTGAGGTTACTCTTCATCCTCAACACCTTCAGCCTCTTCAGCTCCCTCAGTCCATCTATCACAATGTACCGATTGTTTTCAGCACTCAAATTCCCTGTCAGGTGAAGCTCCTCTAGTGTCTTCAGGCTATAAATCCAAAGAGGGATCTCCTTAATGTCTGTGAACTTGATGTGGAGAGATTTCAAATTCTCCCTCAAAAAGGCAAGGGCTGGGGCCTCAATTTTGGCAGCTGTGTGGTAGAGCCACAGTTCCTTAAGGCTGGTGAGCTGAGCAATGCTGGGGGGAATAGTGACATCAGGGATAAGCTCCAGCTTCAAGACCTCCAACTCAATGAGGTCAAAGACTGTGTCAGGAATGCCACTCAACATGAAAAGATGCAATTCCAGCTTATCCTGAGAGTTTTTGGTGATCCTCTGGCGTAGTTTCTCCAAAGTCCACTCATTGTTGAGGTTCAGCTGCCGCAATTTGTTCTCACTCACCTCTGACAGAAAGACAGCAAAGCGCTTGGAGTAGAGGGGGTCGTACTGATCGATCAGATGGAGCATAAAAGCAAAGTCATTTTTCACATCAGGAATGTCACTGTAACTGCTCTCCTCCCGGATGGACTCAAAGGAGTATTTCTTGAGCGACCGCCTCAACATCCACCACAGCGTGTACATGCAGATCAAACCATAGAAAATCACCAGGCTGATGTAGAAAGAAGCCAAGATTTTGAAGAGAGTGGCCAAAGGATGAGCACAGCGGTACATTCTGTAGCCAGTCAAGCTCTCAATGTCCACTTTACAGTCCACATCAAATGTTATGTTGTTGACATAGTACACAGTATAGCATATGATCAGAATGAACTTGATTACTTTGATTATGGTCTGTCTCATGTACAGACGATAAACTATGTCTCCCTCTTCCACATGAGTACGGAACTTTTTCACCTTCTCAAAGAGTGCTTTGGCCTGCTCACCTTCCTTCTTGTCCAAGACACCGGTCTCAGACCTGTCCACAATCCCTTGCTCAATTCGAGACTTTGTTCTCTGCAGCATGGGAACAGTGGCTTCCACATCCTCACTGACCGTGGAGGATTTCTTGTCCATGGAGCCATTCATTTTTCCAAATGCTGGTTTGGTATCACTCTCTTCCACCACTGTCTCAGACAACGCTCTCGTTGTCCATGGAGAGTCAAAACACTTAAGCAAAATAGACACAAAATGCTCCAGCTTGGAGCTGGTCCTTGGGAACTTGAACCAGAAGTTGCTACAAGCCAGAAATATGAGGGTATGTAGCAGCACTAGATAAGGAAAATACTTGGCAAACCAGTGAAGACGGTTCTCGTAACACACCGCATCCACGTAGTTGTACTGGTGCCGGTCCAGATCGTATCGGATCCCTGTAGGCCCCGAATCAGCAGAGGGAACGAGGCTAGTGTTGTAGTAGGTACGCTCCGGGGCTGCCACTGTCCATCCCCTGACAGAGTCATTGCAAGAGTCTTTGGTAACCCATTTACAGGGCAAACAAATCATTTTGTCCTGGGTGACCTGAAGTGTTCCCCCGAACACGGCGATCATCAGCATCACTATGGAAATGTAATCCGTGAAGACGTCCCACCACGGCTTCAGGATGCGATAGGCTGGCTGAGTATCAGCAAAGTAGCGCAGCTCGGTGACTGGAATCATGATTCACCTGGAAGCAAACCAGAAACAGCTTAAAGGGTTTTGTTATGCTCTTCAAGAGGGCATGAGAAAACACATGTTAAGTGCTAGTATAGAAAGACTGGAATTAGCTGTGACGAAATTTCAAGTAACTGAGAAAAATGAATGAGGCTGCCTGTGAGTCACTTGTTGCAGCCCAGGCGGTGAAGTTTGTTCAGCCTTCCCTGATAAACAAATTGTCACAAAACTTCAGAACTGGTACTTACTGTTAAGTGTATCTTGCCCTACAGACTGCTAAAGAAAGCTCACACGGCAGACTTAACTCTTGACCAGACCAGTATTTGGAAATTTACTCTTTTATCTAGGGATTTTATTTCAGGGATGAAGGAGTTTGCTAGCACTGTTAGAAGTGATAAAATCTACATGCACAGCCTATTTATCATTGTTTTGTTACTGCTTCTACATAAAAATTCTGCATATGGCTGGTTCTCAGATTGAAGGGGCAAGGAAAAACATCTACATACAATACAGCTCTATTTCCCATAACCACTTCATTGATGCAACGCATTATGACATTCATAAAGCAAGCTGGAAAAGAGAAGAAACATTGCTCAGTGTCATGACTTTTCCAAGAAAGTAATTTTGGCTTCCTTCCTTTGTGTTAACTCTCCAAGGAAGGATTAGCTACTTGCCATCTGATAAACTCAGTACTGAAATGCTGTAGCAGCTGGGTTTGTTGCCTTACTTACTTCAAAAACAGAGGAAGGGGGAAACATTTCAAAGAATTTGCTTCTCTTACCAGCCACTCCCACCTACAGTTCATCTCAGCTGGGATTTAAGCGTCACAAAGAAACCAAAAGGTTCTGGGAAGCACAGGCCTGATGGCAATGCTTGTTGTGTCCTTTAGACTTCCAGATGAAACTTTGAGCATGCTCTTCAAGCCACAGAAAGCCCCAAAGCCTGACTGATCCATGGATAATGGAGCTCACAAAATTCCCCTATTTGACAGGTAACACAGAAGAACATGAAGTCACTGTAACTCATTCTAATGATGGTGAAAAAGCAGCAATACCACAGCATCCTCCTAGCAAAGTTCAGGAGCAGGACAAGCACTAATCTTTAAGTCATTCTGAAACTCACACAATTCAAGTATAAAGGAGAAAACAAAAATTCAATCATGTTATCCCAAGTCATAAGATTTCATTTGTGCAGACAGTCCAACAAGTCCTGGGAGCTGAAAGCTCAGTATCACTGACTGGGACAAAGCTTTCTGTGACAAGGGGGGTGTCCACACCACTTGCTTTGGTAGAATTCAGATTTTTATTTAAAATAGACTTCCATCACTGAACTGCAAAGAAAGCCATTCCTAACATGAACTCAAAAAGCACCACATTCCCTAGAGACACTAAATACAGAACTCTATTCTTTGGTTTGCTGTTTACAACAATAAATGGTCTAATGACAGCTTTGGCTCAGTGCTACTTGGGAAGGTTTCAAGCAACTACAGGTGGTGGATTGATAGATGAAAACCATTCCTGAAGTAATGTTTTTCCTTCTGATCCAGATCCAACACTATGTTAGTCCATCGCAAAAGACAGACTGGGGAAATGCCACTTTTTTTTTTTTTTCCTGAGTGGGTAATTCCATAAAACAAGGAACAGCAAATCTATTAATGATCAACTAGTAAAGTCACGAACAAGGGATGAAAACAGCCATCGAGAGCACAGTCAGAGGGAAAAAATGCTCTGTAGGACTGCAGAGCCCCTGAGAAGGGGCTGACACACCTCTGCAGAAGGAAATGCACTAAACAGGCCAGGAGTATTGTGCATCCACAGGGGAGGGAGTAGACAAAGCTGAACCTCTTCTGCACAGCACCTGAGCAGCCAGAGAAGACTGACAAGGTGTTCAGAGCCTGCCTCCCAGCCCTGTGACTACCTTGCTGCAAGCCCTAGGCAAGGTATTTCAGCTTCCTCCTTAGAATACATCTGCCTCAGGGAGGAGAGAGCCCGTGTGTGAGAATACATTTGGGAAGAGCTGTCTGTACATTCTACAGAAATAATAATTCCAGGATAAAGTAGAGTACAGAAGCTCTCTCTACACACCAGAACAGCTGAAATGAACCCAGCAGTTAAACAGCTATTCATGAAAGAACTTACTCCTTCTACTCCGTATCAAGAGAAAAAAATATGTTTATCTCTTTCCTCTTGCCTAGATACCACTTCTCTGCAAAGATCCTTCCTGCTTGGGAGAGAAACTTGTAGGAAATATCAGACCCCTCATAGTAGGCTTATGAAACTGGGATGATCTCTTTTCAGGAACCAGGGTCTCGTGACAGTTGCAGACTAGAGTTGCAGGGCTGGATTTACTCACTTTGCTCAATCAAGAAAATGCCTAATTTTTTCTCACAAGAAATGAACCTTGTACTCACTTTGATTTGTAGGTCAGGATACATAGGAAGGAAACCAAAAAGAAATTAGCACAGCTGGCTCCCTAATTCTGCTTACCAGTTACATAGTGTAGGAAATCCCCCTTTACACTGTGCACTTGAGACAGCTAAAAAAAAAAACCCACAAAAACATGAGCATCCCATGAGAATCTATTACAGTTCAGTGTCAGCAATTAATAGGGTGGAGCAGGAAATCTCCTGCCTTCCAAGAACAATGACAGGGGCACTAGAGGAAGAAAAGAACATTGATAGCAAATTCCCACTTCTGGCAGCATTGGAGACCCCATTCAAGTCCCAAAGAGGAACAATAAAACTAGAGACCCCTTTTGCAGGAGCTAGAACTTGCTATGCCTTATCTAACCTTATTCCCAGCATCTGCAGTAAAATAGAAAAGCACACAGCAAAAACTTGAAAAAGTAGATGGGGAAAGTCACATCCCTCCTCACACAGATTCCCGTGAAATCCAATTCTAATTCCTGATGTTTCTACATCAGGAGATGTATCTTGTCATCAAGTGTCATCTTTATTTTGTGAACTCCATCTTGTAATCATTTTAGAACACAATTCTTGTTGCAACGTTCTCCATGCTGGATTAGAGCAGTTTTGCTGCTGGGGTGGATGACAACAGCAGACTAAAAGTCAAATTCTCAGGGGTCATCTTTGTCACTTGATTCTCCCATGCACAGATGGATTCTTCCCACAAAGACTGGGATTTCCACCACTCTACAGGAAGAAAACATGCATGTAGCTGGAACACCAACTCTCCCAACATGGGCAGTAGAACAGAGGGACTTACATGGAGGGTATTATTCTGGCATAGGACTGGGAGTGATCCCTACATGAAGAGAGCTGGCCAGAAATAAAGTTACCTCCTATGTGACCAAGAGCAGACCAAGATCCCCAGGACCAGCAGATGGGAGATTTCAAGCTTCAGCTCTTTTTAAGAGCTGGATTCCAGGATGCTTTGTCAGCAGCAAAGTATTCACTGTGGAGAAGCTTTATTTGCCAATCACGAAGCCTCACTGAGGGCTGAGCTCAGAACACCTGGACTGAGTGACTGAGTTTATGGACAGGAACAGCTATGGAAGTTCAGTGTCACAGCAGTGTTGGGGAAGAAGGATCCAAGCTCCTTCATGCATACTTCAAATTGCAGAACCTTCCAGTTGGAGCTCAGGAACAGACAATTTACTTGCAGTGTAGTTACCTCTGCCTCAGTTGTCAATACTGAGATTTTGAAAGAGTGCTTAAGTTTAAGGACAAGTTGACTTGACTAAACTTGAATAAGCTGATACGATAAAACTTCTCTGTCTAAACTCCTGTTAGCTTATCAGACACGTAAGAAAGCAAGTTTTCCCAGGGTAAAATTAAATAGACAGGATTTGGGGGGAGTGCAAGGGAACAAATCTTACAAGTGGCTGTCTCGAAGATGTTTCAAGTTTTGCTTTCCACAGAGCTTTCCTTCCCACCACAGAGTCCCTGTCCCCTCAGAAATGACTTTACATTGGACGGTTTCAGCTACATCAAGCAACACTACTTTGAGCTTTTCTACATCCAGTATAGAACCACCTCAGGACAGTTTAGAGCAGCAACATCTGAGATTGTTCAGTAAAAGATCTGTATGCTAAAGCATACAACAGGATCAACCCAGCCTACATAAATATGCTCCTGAAATATTTAAACATTCCATATTTGGCTACTACAAACATCTTCAGGGTCTGTAAATTCACCTGGATCCAAGTTTGCATCCTGCCAGGGACCATCCCTGCCTCAGCCTGCTGGGCACAAACTTACAGCCTCCCCACTAACACAGAGAAGGAACAGCAGTTTCAGACTTATATAACCAGCCTGCCAAACCTACCCAGCCTTCAGCCAACCATAAGCATCACCAAGTATTAATCCTATGTTCTACCAGACACACCTGGAGGAGAAAGATAATCACTCATGTTGGAATAACAGGGACATTCTGAGCAAGCCACACCTACACAGCAAAACCAGTCAGAAAAAAGGTTAAACATACCTGGCCAACAGACATCATAAAAGCAGCAAGCACCTTCTTAAAGGCTGACAGAGCTGAGAGCATGAATGCTTCCCACAAACCACAGGTATTAACAGAGTAACTATTCTCTGATTTGGACAATTCCTCTATTCAAAACCCTTTAAATTAAAAAACTGAAGACTGACCTATTGTCAACAGACACCTAGCTGAACAGTGCTTCAAATTCCTGCCTGTAGCTGCTGGCCAGCACATCCAGCTCGGGACAGAGTGAACAGAAACAACATCACTGTTCTGTTTCACTGGCCAGTTTGTCAGCTTGACTCATCATTGCTGAATACTTTATCCAGCCTCCTCTTTCCTCCTCTTTTCTGTTGGCCATTCTGTTACTAACAAAGCTAGTGGCCAAAGAGGACTTACATGCACAACCTCAGGACACAACAGAGGAATGCACAAACCTCCCCGATTTGAAGAAAATCCTCACCTTTAGTTGTGTGAAGCTTTCAAGCAAATCAGTCTCACAAAACCTTTCTGGGTAAGTAGACATGGATGAATTTTGTGTTGAATCTTGCAACCCTTTAGTTTCCTCTATAAATATTTTTAATTACCAGTTGATTTCATTTTAAGATTGCAGACTGCAAAGCACAAGTCAAACCCTGCTGACAGAATTTCTTACCTCTCAGAAGCCCAGAGAAAGAGGGAGTTTTTCAGGTGCTGAGAGCATCAGAGGTGGATAAAGGAAATAAAAGCCTTGATTCTTTTAAGACTGCAGTCCTGATTATTGACGAGCTACAACACGTTACAGTAAGTTTTCAACAGAGCAGAGCTTCCCTCCCCAGCATGCTGCCACCTGAAATCCTAAAGAAGGACATGACACAGAGCTCTTTGTTCAAAAATCAGGAAATGCAAGAGCTTACTGGGCAGAAATGGGACTGGGAATTTATGTGTCTCCTCCCCCATGTTTATTAGGTCCAGAATTAAGGGCCGGCAGGGGGAAAAGGAGGCTGAAAACAGAGCTGCTTTCAGACACCCCTCAGAAAACCTTCCAAGCTCAGGGATAGCCACGTGATCAACTGGAAAAGCCCAAGACATGAGATGGAACAACTCAGGTTGTTTTGTCCTTTGCTGTTTAGAACAAAACAGCAGTAAAGCCAAATGCCAAAGCCCTAAGTAACTGTTAAACCTATATCAGGTCCCTTCCGCTTTAAAAAGATAAATCCATCCTGTGGGACAAAACATTTTCTGAAGTGAACATGATCACCAGATGATCTTTAATGTCCTTTCCAACTCAAACCACTTTATGATTCTATGTCAAGTTAAAAGGGTTATTTATCATTTAGACAAGCAGAGTGGTGGAACAGCAGCTGCCAGAACTTACACTCCTCTCAGTGGAACAGGCAGTGAACCCAACACCGAGAGCAGGGTAAGGTGGTTTTCACAATGTTCAGCCCCACCCAAGCCACAAGACACAGCAGGATGATGTGAACCCACTGCATCACATTGTCTTTACTGAAGTTCATTAAAAAGAATAATCCACCTACACTATGGGTAGTATTTTATCATCGTTACAGTTACCCATTGGTTGACTCTTCCTGTCAGATGCAAGACTGTCAGTCTAAACAGTCAAGTGCAACAGCTCCTGTTTACCATCACACAACCACGCGTGTTCTGACAAGTACAGGCAAGAACAGCTGCACCAACAGAACAATCCATGCTGGACTTGGCTTGGCCTGCCACATTTTCTGCCACCTGACAAGTGTTTTGCTTCAGCTGCACAGAATTGAGCACAGTCTGTAGTTACCAGCATCACTGACACTTGGGGCAGGGACTGTGTGTGCTGGTGTTGTAAATTTAAGTGCCATCAGATGACTTGCAACACTGATATAAACCAGAGCAAAATGGCTGTGTCAGCTTATAAATTATAAATGTACATGGCCACAGGCTTCCTATCCAAAATTAATTTTCTCTTTGCCATAACAAAGATGCTTCAAGGACAGGGCATTGGAGCTGTCTTGGAATAGTACAATTGGCTTTTTCCAACAGGACACAATGAAGCACTCCCTTGTGCTGCCTAATAAAAGTGATTGAATTAATTCTGTTAGTAACTACTCAAGAAAACCAGCACAGCTCCAAGCACCTCACCAGATGCAGGAGAGGGCTCTTCAGCACTTAAATCCAGCACTGAGAGCTGGAGGAACCCGCTGTTCTTAGTGGGAAGGGTAGACAGAGCAGAGATTTGGCATAACTAACAACAGATAAGAAATCAACACTAAATTCAAAGTGAGTAAAAGCAAGGATAACTTAATTCATTGTTGACAGACTGTCTCAACATGCACAAATTCATGGGTGTTGCCACAGCTATTTTCAAGCTCCAAGAGATGAGCCAGTCAGGATGAAAGACGACACAGACAAGAGCAATACAAGACAATTAAGACATCAACTATCAGCACATGAATGTTTTGCCCCAGTCTGAACAAAGAGGACCGAGTACCTCTTCATATTTCAAATTCCTTATACCCTACAGGCCTTGCCCTCAGTACTACCAGCTCCAAAACTGTGACTATGACTTCTAGCTCAGAACATTTTCTGACTGTATTAATTAATAAAGAACAGACCACCTCACTCTTCATCATCAAGGCCTGATAAAACCACAACTCTAAAGGAGAACCTGTGAACTAGTCCAGCACACACCTTTACACAAACCAGCCCTGTAGGCTGTAGCTACAGGAGCAGCAGTGACCAGAGGAGCTTTGTGAATTGCAAAGGTAATTTTATAGCAGATGTTAACAATGTTTGGTACACAAAGTGAAGGCAGTATTGTTAGTGGGGGGGGGGGGGGGGGGTGGACATCAGGACTGAATAGCTTTTAGTTTCAAAAGCAGTTTCACAGTAGCAGGAAGGGCAGATATAACCCAGCTATAGGAACTGGATTTCCAGTTGCAATACAAGACACACGCACCACATACGCTGTTTAAGGAAAAAAGCTGCTTGGAAGCATTCAAGATACACTCTTCAAAACATGCAGACTGCTGAATGCCTGTTCAGTATTAGTATGCATATCCCAAACTGAGGCTGGGTTTGAAAACACTAGTAAAAACACATAAAGAAGACTCACCACACTGCAGCTGAAGACTGAATTTTAACCATTACCAAAACAACAGCTGAGAACACCACTCCTCACCTTAATGAGCCCCACACAAAAATCCTAAAAAACCCTTCTCCAGCACCACTCACCACATAGTGCACCTCTATTTTCTGAGATACCAGTTAAGCTCAGTTCAACACAAAAAGGCTTGCTTCTGAAGTACTCTACCAAACAAAATCCTTTCGTATGTGTGAGAAGCACATGAAAACTTCTAAAAAGTCTGCTCTAATCATACAGCAATAATTTGACACAGGTGACCTCCACTGCTTATTTAAAATTTTTAAAAAAGAGCATCAGGGAACCCCAAACCACAGACTATCTCTCTGACTGCCTGCAGCAGTAGAATGTAAGCAGCTTCAGAAAGTCACCACTGGAAAGCTTCAGGCACTTGCATCTCAAGCATGGCAACATTAGCTTGTAACACATGGCTTCTGGCATGCTTTAGGGAAATATTTATGCAGATTGTCTTTGACCTACAAGAATTAAAAGAGTTTCCAAATACCATGACAAGATTAGTAAAAAAAAAAAAAAAAAAAATTCAGTGAACTGCCAGAACATCAGACAAGCCTTAAGGGTTTCTTCTATTCTGGAATCAACACACTGCACATCCCTGCTCAGAACACAGCCAAGCTGGACAGAAGTCCCCATCATGAAGCTGGCCACAGAATTGTGCAATCCCTTTAATCACTGTCCCTGTGCAGAACCAAGGAAGCTGGGAGATTCCTGCAACTAGTTTCTGTCATTGCCTAACTGACACCCACACAGGTGACTGATGAGTGCACTTGGAAAAGCTGCCTGGAGACGCCTGTACAGGAGGACAAACATCACCCCACGGGAAAGGGAGGGCACCCACCAAGCCCAACAACTCTTCCTATTTCTCAGCTGCACTCCTTTTGTGCAGCAGTCACCAAAACATTAACTGGGCAGCCTCTGTATTTACTGTTAAGTGCAATCAGAAGTCAGGGTTTACGTGGCCAGGAATTAGTTTTATGGGTGACTATATACAGTTATATTCTACCTTGGACAAGGCTCAGTTCCTTTGTCATCTCCAAGCTGGCTAAGGGCTCCCAGAATTTAATTAACACCACCACAATTAAATAGCACCACTCTCCCCATACCACCCTCTAACCAACCACCTTTCTTCCACGTCAATTACCTCAAGTGCTGCACTTTGCATCTATGTTTAAGCAGGACCCTGGTATTTTTTGGGTTTTTTTGCTTGACCACTCAGAGCTGGCCCAGAGCCCTCACCTTGCAGCAGGGTTCTGCTATCTGCACGTCAGTTCTCTGTGCTGGAAGAGGCTGGTATTCCTACGTGCTGGATTCTGAGTGAGTGCTGAAGCGCTGCACTCCCCACAAGCCATGGGAACAGCTTCCCTGAAAGGAAACACAGATTATCAGCAAAAAAAGAGGGGATCAAATTCACAGAGGGACATGTAAAAGCTCAGTAAACAGTATCTAGGAAGCAATGAATGGCTCAGAGGATCGCTGGGTGCCAGAAAGAGACATGCTGATACCTAGAAAGATGGCAAGAACACTAGGAGCCAAGTAAAACTTTTAGCAGGAATGAATTTCCAGCATCTGCTATTCTAACAGAAGTTAACAAAAAGCAGGTGTTGCAAACCCAGCCAAAGGAGACGCTGAATACTAATATCACAGCTAAGCCTACACAGGTAGAGACAGAATTACAAATCATTGTCAGATGAGGAAAGGAATGTCTTTACTGCCTATTTTCTAATCTGAAAAGCCTGATTCACTTTAAATGTTACTATCAAGAGTATTGGAAAGCATAGATCACGCTTCTATGTGATCCACTCCAGATTCAAGCAACTGCCCCCGTCCCTCACAACATGGACCTTGAAGTGGCAGCAGTTTAGCACCATCAACAAAAAATACAGCAGAGCTAGTTTTTTTTCCTTGCTTCCTGCATGTCAGCAAGGGGCATGGGAAAACAGGCAAGGGAGCAGATCCTTGGAGGGATCTCTCAAGCACCCAGTCTCTCAGCCATGTAGGAGAGGACTGCAGAACATCCGAGAGCACTGTGTCAACAACCGGGGGAAATGAAAAAGAACAGACATCAGCAGGAGAAAGTCCAACCCCATAATGCTGAAGATGTCCGAGGGTACATTTCTCTTGGTCCCAAAGTTACAATTCGGGCCGACAGATTTTGAAGCAACACCCTGGAAACCAAAGCTATTGCATTTTAGCCGTACCACAGTGCCGCAAAGGCAGCACTAGGAGAGGACTCTCTGACCTTCTCCCCGCTCCAGGCAATGGGCACCAGCCCCAACCCAGCACACCTCGGCACCAGCTCCCGCTGCTCCACCGCAGCTTTCCGGACACAGAAAGGAACATCCTCCGGGAGACATAAATAAACCCCACCGCGCTTCCGCCCGCAGGTAACAAACAGCGGCGCCTCCCCTGTGGGGGAACGCTGCGCACACCCCGGCCCTGCCTCGCCCCAGAGACGGGGCGAGCAGCCCCCTGCCCCGGGCGGTGTGAGAGCAGGGACGGCGAGACACGGAGGAATCGAACTGCTGCCGAATTACTCAGCAAATCCTTTCCGCTCGCCGCTCCCGAGCCCCCTCAGCCGACCCCCCCCACTCGGTGTCCCACCCCATTCCCTCTGGGACACCGCCCCACGGCGGGACACGTCCCCACAGCCCGCCCGTGCCGTGAGGGGAGCGCGGCACACCCACCTGCCCGCCGCGGACGTGAAGAAAACCCACCTGCACACGGCCCCCACCCTCCCTCACGCCGCTCCGGCGCCTTTGTCCGCCCTGCCCGCAGCAGCCCCGCCCCGGATCTGACCTCACCTGGCCGGCACTGCCACCATCGCCCCGTCCCGCCGCCATCTTGGGGGCGGGCACGGCGACACCGGCGCGGCGCCATCTTTGTGTAGGGCGCACTCCATAGGGGAGGGGGCGGGAATGGGGGGCAGTGAGGGCGGCGGCACCATCTTGGTGCCGGGCAGCGCTCAAAATGGCGCCAGTATTAAAGGAGCCGCACCATCTCCAGGCGGAGCTGAGCGCCTCCAGCTGCTGTGAAGTTTGTGGTGCCTGAAAAAGAGTGATTCACTGGGGTTATTTTTATTTGTCTGACGCAATGGAGGACACTGGGCAACATAATTTCTTTTTAAATTCATAAAGCATGGTTCAAAGACATTCGTTGTAATTTTATTAGTGTACAGGAGGCGGTTCTGAGTGGTTAAGTGCAGCCAATTTTAACTTGTATATACCTGAAATGTCTGTGACAGTAAAATAAGTGTATCTGTGGCTTTCTAGGAATATTATAAGTGTTGGAATCCTCCTGTAGCCATAGGCACAAGACCCATACCAGAGGAACTGGGTTCCCAGTGCCAGGACACAGTGCTGTAGACTCCTATCATCCCAGTGCAACAGCTAATATTTTTTTTAACTCAATGCTAATTAGGAATTGTACATGTCCAGATGCACTTGTTAAATTAAAATGACCTGAAGAAAAAGAGGGTTGTAACTTTCCTTGAGTTTTACAGTAAAAAGTACAAGGTCAGATGTGTCCTTTACATCACTGACCTCATCCAGAAATTTCTGCTGAATTTCAAGAGGGCATTAAGGTGAAGTTTCATGATACTGTTGGGCCAGTATAAAGTCTAAATCCTGACAGAGAAGGTGAGGGCTTGTGTCCATCCCTTTTTCTCCCTGCTCCTCCCTGCCCACATCTCTTTTTCCTTGAGCCAGTTCAATTCATGGACCCGACACAAAATTGGCCACTCTTCTGCAAAATTGACTTTTTGCTAATAAATCTAATCAAACGAGCTCAGTTCAGGGGCAAATAACAACCAGGAAAGGCACAAGGCTGGTGGAGGACAGGGCAAAGAAAACACAGGAAAAAATGCCACTGAGCCATTCGATGGCTCAGGATGTGATGTGAACATTCTTACAGAACCAAGTTTTCCTTCCGTCTGTTTGTGTCAGTGTTTGAGTTTAAAAGAAATTTAGAAAACAGAGTTTTCTTCTCCCTGCACATTCCCTCTTGCTTAATCACCTCAGGGCAGCCTGAGGGATATCGGTTTGGGATTGGGAATCTTTGACGTAGCAGATGCAGCCACTTCCTTTCCCCATGGCTCACTTTTTCCTGCTGTGAAAGGGAGACAGAAATTACTCACTCAGGAGACCTACACGACCTGACTCATCAGCCCTGTCACAAAAGGAAGAGGGAAGAGAGGGCAGTTTTCTCTCAACATCTCACTGCAGCAATTGTCAGCTCTCAAACACCGACGGAGAGTTCAGCTCCGGCATCCCCGCACTGAAATCGCCCCTGAAGCTGCTGCTATCCCTGCCCACCCACAGCCCAGGGGTCGGGCAGTGCTGCAGGACCTGCTTTAGGTTGTGTCGTGGCAGGAGGCCTCTACCCTCTGATGGACCTTACAATTATCCCTTCCCTTATTACATTAAATATGCAGGATGAAATTTTTGAGAGGATTTTGACTCAAAAATTAATTTTTCAACACGACCGAAGGCTTCGCTCAAAAGGAAATTCCCTGCCATTGCCATGCTAAAGTATTCACAGCCAAACCACAAAAAAATGATGCCGCTACAGTTATGCCAGCAGGAACTCCCACCAGAACAGCAAGCTGGGACACTTCCCCGGGCAGCCAAACCCCTCGGAGCCCACAGATCCCGGTACGTTTTTCCCCGCCAGGGATGCGTCTCCAGCCCCGCCTTCCTGCGGCCTCTGCGGCTCCTCCCAGGAAGTCCCAGCCGCCGACGAAGTCTGTGGGCAGGGAAAGCAGGATGTGTGCCAGGGCCGCCTGGGCGGCCGTGCCTGGCTCTGCAGCGTAAGGCAGCGCGGCACAGTTCCATGTAAGTTGGTTTTGTCCCCGCTCCCCCTCTGGCAGCTGCTTTTTCCCCAGTGTCAGCTCCTGCCGGCGCTGCTGCTGCTCTCGCCCTGCACCCCTCCTTGTCCTGCACCCCTCCTGGGGCACAGCCAGAGACACCCGTGTCCCCAAAGCCTCCCCGGTGCACCCCCGAGCTGCCAAGTGGGGGTTTTGGGGAGCACCGGGATGGAGGAGACGGCTGCGACCCGCGGGCTGGGGGTGGTGAGTGAGCAGTCCCCGAGGTGACCTTTCGGATGTCACCTCCAAGAGCCTCTGCTCAGTCCGGTGCACCCTTCCAGAGTGAGCCGTGTCCCGGTCGGCTGCTCCCTGGTGCAGCTCTTACACAGCTCTGAAGTTTGCTGCTTTCTGATAAAGCCTTTTTTACTGCCACACTTTGATTCTGTCCCCTGCAGGGTAGGTCCCCTCATTGCAGGACTCATTTGCTTTGCATCTCAAAACAATGTCCCCCCACATCTCAGTGTCATGCAAGGTGGAGATTTCACAGTCATGAGCAATATTATGCTCTGGCTTCCCATATTTTCATACATTGTGCTATTTTTTTCCCACTTGGCAAAAAGATGTAAAACCTCACTGGTCTCAGCTGGCAGCTGCTTTGCACTTTTTTTAGAAATAACAAAAAATGCAGACACTGGGGACTCACATCCTGCATGTAAGGATGGCCAGTGCCCTCAGGAGTACTGAGAGCTTACCTGTGGGCTGGTCAGCTTCAAACCTGTTTTAATTAATTTTTTGGCACATGGGTGAATTAAATCATGGCTGGTCATAATAAAGGTCCATGCATCCTCCAGCCTCATGGCTTTTATCTCAAGTACCTAACAAAAGAGTCACTTATTTTAGCTTAAATACTGCATGTTTAAGTAATGCTTAAACATTAGAATAGTTGACGGAACCGGACATGAAGGAGCAGGCTGCATTTTAGACACAGAAATTAATTTGTTTGGGGCCTTGAAGGAAAAATAATCACCAAAATCACTTTAGAGATAGAAGGTGACATCCTGTTAATTGGAATAAAACTTGTGACTAAATCAGAGCTGCAGCAGCTGAGAGGCCAGAGATTCTCTGTATGGGCCAGGAAGGTAAAGGTGCTGCAAGGGAGGAAGGGCAGAGGCAAGAGTTACTTGGGATCAATGACACTGGATGGGGAGCTGATGCTGAGTACCAAATTCCCAGAGGATGCCCTCTTGCTGGTGTCCATACCACTCCCCTCAGTGCAGAGGAAAGTGGGAGAAGCGTGGATTGGGAGAGAAGAGGCAGACGTCCCCCTTGTGATCTGATTCTCTGTGTCATGGGCACAAAGTACAGCCCCAGCACTGCTGGACACTGCAGTGACAACACACCAAGCAGCTCATTTTGCCTTTTCCTCTCTGTGGCAGAACAACCTCCACTTTGGGTCTGGACCTAACGCTGTGGAGCAATTGTCTCAGCCCTCTCCTTTGTCTCGGGGGAATGGCAGGTCTGTGCCTGTAGCAGTGAGACAGCAGGAGCCGTGGCATGCTCAGGAGAGCAGGACCGTGCCTGCGTCACTTCTTGCTGGAGAGGAACAGCAGCGCTGGACACAGGTCGTGCTCCAGAGAGGTATGGAATGCCCAGGGCCTGTCTGGGGACCAGAACAGGCTGAAACAGATTTGAAGTCTGCATGGTCCTGAGCCTGTGTTGCTCTCCATGGCAGCATCACACTCAGGCTGAGGATAGGATGGGATGGAGGGGACATCAGAAAAAGAAAGTATTTGTTATTTCTGTTCCTGAAGCAGACAAGGCCTTTCCTCAGAACTGGGAATTTAAAGGTTTAAAGCACCTTCTTCCCACCGATCCCCATCACACTTGTTCATCTGTTAAATTCTCTGGCCTGTGGCCTGCAGCAGCCCCACCTTGCAAGAACAGCACTGGAGCTGTTAATATTTCACCTCCAGCTATCTTTTACTTCCCAAGCCACAAATCCTTCTTCTGCCACCCAAATCAGGTCAGGCACCAGGTCTTGTGACTGTAACACCCATGAGCTTGTGCAAAAAGAACAAAGTTGGGCTGAGGGAGAGGAGAGAGGCAGTCCTGGAGCCAGTGACTTCTTCTTGCCCTTGGCTGCCTGCCTGGCACCACAGTGGACCAGAGTCCACCTGCTGCCCTCTGAAACACAGGGCTCCTCGACAGGGTGTTTGCGAAGGTCCCCAGGAAGGCCTGAAGCTGTATAAAATCTAAGGACCTCAGCACAAAATATCCTTGGAGCACTACCCAAATTCGTGTGCAGTGCTGTGGGAACAGCAGAGGGGAGCAGGCAAGTGGTGAGTTTCTGCTGCAGCTGAGTGTTGGGAGGAGGCTGACCTGGTATCCCTCCCACCATCCTGGCACAGCAGAGCACAGACCTCCTCAAATCTCAGCTCTGCATTTCACCTCAGCTGCTTTCACGTGCCTTCCTTGTTTCAGTTAAATGTATTTTATTTGCTGGGGTGACAATGGTTTTCTTGACTCATTGCTTCAGGGCTGCCCTCCTCATGCCCCCACGCTGGCTCTTCGTGATGCACTGAGCATCATTTGTCTCCAGCCCCCTCCTTGTCTGGGTACCTTTTCCCTGCACTGCTGAGTTATTAAATTCTGCCTCTGCCGCTTTTCATCATCCTCATGATGAATTCCCCATCAGGCACATCTAACTTTTGCCCACTATGCTTATCCATCTGGAAGGAGGGGTTTGCATTCGATGTTTCCTGCTGTCTTTCTTTGCACTCCCTTGAGCCATGAAAATTACAGACCAGTCACAGCATGGTACCTCAGCATCTGTACATCACACTGACCTCCTGGCTGGGCTCTCTCTTGCCTGTACCTAGTTACTGCTTGGGTTTGACAGGAACTTTAAATACAAAACTCTGCACATTTTATAGCATCTAGAGCAAGCCCCCTCACCAAGCAGTTCATCAGGACAGAAGAGTATCTACTTCTGCTATTTCATAGAGCAGCATGGAATAAAATAGTTTGTTATTCTAGGAAAAGGGGGCATTTCATGGCTTGTAGAGTTAGAAGGTTCTTCCCATGAAGATGGAGAAGTTATGGAAGGTAAAAGCCTAAGGTCTGAGGTCCTTGGCCTGGGTGTTACAGCCTGATTGACCTTGACCCCATGACTAATCCCAACAGGTAATGAGGTTTAAGGCATTGACATGACCCTAGTGAGAGCACAAAAACTTCTTTTGTTCATCATTTTTCCCAATTCTTGTTGAAACTTGTAAGTGAAAGCAGAAACCACTGAAACAGCATTACTGCTATAAGGTCAGTCAGGAACAGCCCATGACACAATAGTAAAGAGCACACCTTCTGTTGGGAAAAACTTCCTTGGGTAGGCCACAGCCCCTTTGTGGCCTCACTGGCATGAGTAAAAGCTTCAAACTCACTTTCTTTCTCTCTGCAGGCAAAAATGTCCAGGCCAGTGCAAGCTCGGAGGCTAGAGGGAATAGATAAAAATATTTGGTGAGTTAAAAGAATATCTGGTTTACCCAGGTGGTAGATGTGGTTTTAGGCATCCTAAAACCAGATTGAAACCACAATAGCCACACAGCACAGAGCAGAAGTTTCTCTTGACTGCTTTGCATATGTTCAGGAAGCACATCAGAGCAAGTTTGTCCCAGAAGACTTTACCCTGAGTCAGTTCTGAACCTGCTGCTCTCACTTTATGCTGTATCAGGTATTTTGCAATACCAGGCAAGCAGAAGTGTCGCCCTCCCTCTGACTCACCCACCCAAATGATCCCACTGGCACCTAAATCTGAGCCAAGTGTTTGCTACACACTGGCTGCAGCCTGGTACCTGCTCCAAGCTCACCCTGGGCCACTACAAGCAGAGAGGCAGGTGAAAGGCTGCTGCATATGCTGTTCCCATCCTGCCAGACACAATGTGGCATTGGGAAAGTTGCATGTTGGAAGAAAAGATTTAAATGGTCTTTTCCCAAGGCCCATGCTGTGCCTGGGTTCAAGCTACAAACTGCAAGTGAGCTTCCTCTTGTTTGGTTTGAGATGAGCAGCTATTTCAGCCCACCTTGTCCTCTGCAGAGGCCTTCACAGTGTCTAGTTGCTAAATTTTGTAGAGCTGGTATGAACTTGAAACCTTCCAAGTCCCCTCCTGCTCAGTCCAGTGTGATCAGAAACACCACAGGCTTTCAGCTGTGACTACACACTGACCACAGGAGCTGTTTCCTGGGAGAATAAATTAAAACCATTCCCCAGTGCAATAGTTCATCATCCTTAGTTTAATTGCAACAGGTCAGAAATGACCTGTGCTTGGTCCTGCCTGCCTGTGAACAGCAGGATGGCTCTGCAGGAGGGACACCAACTCCCTTCCAAAGGGATGCTGCGAGCAGACCCAGTGCCAGCACACTGCTCAGACTCTCTGAAAGTGCTTTTCTTTCCTTTCTCTCCAGGGTGGAGTTTGTAAAACTGGCTGCTACCTACTCCAAGGTGAACCTGGGCCAGGGTTTCCCCGACTTCCCTGCACCAGACTTTCTGACAGAGGCATTCACGAGAGCCCTCGGCGGGGGGAACCACATGCTGCACCAGTACACCCGTGCCTTTGTGCGTGGACAGATCTCCCTCCCCAGCACTACCCCCTCACTCCCCCCATCAGCCCTGGCTGCTGCAGAGCTCATCAGGCAGCAATAAATGGGAAAAAACACGAGGCAAAACACACATCCAGCCTCAACCCATGCCCACTGTTCCCAGGGCTGTAACTCCCTGCTTTACTGGGATGTTTGAAGCAGACAGGCTGGAAGATGTCTCACAGGGCTCTTGGCTTCCCTTCCAGGGATTTGTCCTTGGTTTAGGAGTCTTCTGCAACCCAATTCCCACCTTCCTCTCACCCCACAGGGCCACCCACCTCTGGTGAAGGTCCTAGCCCAGTTTTTCGAGAAGCTGCTTGGACGAGACCTGGATCCTATGACAAATGTGATGGTGACTGTGGGGGCATACCAGGCCCTGTTCTGCTGCTTCCAGGCTTTAGTGGATGAAGGTGATGAGGTAAGCCAAGATTTGGGTTCGTTGCACTGGCAGCTTTCCCCCAGGGGACCTGCAGGCTGCTTTTCGTTGTCCTTTTCCAAAGCAAAAACAGTTTTATCCCCATTCTGCAGTACTTGAGCTTCCAGAGGAAGAAATCTGCTGCAGAGCACTGCTTCATTTCTGCATAAAGCAAAATGACCCTTTTTGTCCTGAGTGGTGGTGTCCTTCCTGACACTCTCCACAGGCAATGCAGGTTCTTCATTACAGTAATTAAGGGATTAAAGTGTCCTGTCCCTTCCATTGCTCTCTGCACTCCTCAGGGAAGGTCTGAGCAGGACCAGGAGGATGCTGACATGTCCCTTTTTTCCAGGTGATAATCATTGAGCCCTTCTTCGACTGCTATGAGCCGATGGTGAAAATGGCTGGTGGGACACCTGTGTTTGTCCCTTTGAGACCAGTGAGTGGGTGGAGAAGGGAAGAGTAACAGCATGGTCAGCAAAGAGGTGAGTGGTAAGCAAAGTGCAGAGGCAGCAAAGCAAATTAAGATTCCCCTGTGTTCTCTCTAGAATCCTCCAAAAGATGGAAAATTGATGTCTAGTGCAGACTGGCAGCTGGACCCAGCTGAACTGGCTTCTAAATTCAGTGAACGGACAAAAGCCATCGTCCTGAACTCACCCAACAACCCTCTGGGCAAGGTAACACTGCTGGCCATGCTGGGCCCTGCAGCCACATTTGCAGTGCAGCAGTGACTCCACTTTCCTTGCACACAAGGGAAGTGGGTGTTGTGGGGGCACCACATGCTGTGCTCAGTCACCTGGTGATTTTAAGCTTTTTGTGCTAGCAGTGCTCATGCCCTCTTAGACCACTGCAGCCAGCTCCTGCCCATCGTGGCATGGGAGTTGGTACCAGGAAGATACACAACCTGCAGGGACAGGCAGAGGCTTATCCCTGGCACACTCTGTGCCTGCTGCAGGTGTTCAGCCATGGGGAGCTGGGGCTGATTGCAGAGCTGTGTGTGAAGCACGACGTGCTGTGCATCAGCGACGAGGTGTACGAGTGGCTGGTCTACGACGGGAAGCAGCACATCCGCATCGGTACAGGGCAGGGCTGGGCTGGGGGGCTGCTCACAGCAGGGAATGGGGATTTCTCTGGCATCCCCTGGAAATCCATGGGGCTGCCTGCATGCACAGCTGTACTAGGCATGAATCCCCAGTGGAAGTATTTTGTTGTGCTTCAATCTCAGCCTCCAAACCAGGTCCTAAACACAAGCTCTGACTTCAGAGGAGAGATCTAGAACAAAAAGCCCCTTGGCTCCAGCGAAACTGATTTTTTTCCCATGCTTTGTAAAGCCACAGTTTTCTGAGTGTCTGTAGTTTCAGGAAATCCATTTCAGCACGATTTCAGCCTGTTCTTCCAGTTGCAGTAACATGCCATCACCTTGATGCAGGGCGATGGTGCTTGGCATCTCCGGGAGCCCCTGGGGCTGAGTACATGCCTGTGAAAATGTTTAATTAAAAGGAGATGCTCTTGAGAAACCTGGCTGCCTGCTTGGGATGTGCTTTGAGGCTCATCCAGGCGAAAGATATGCTGTGAACACATGAGATCACCATGGATTATAGTGGGCATAGAGCTCCCACATGCCATTAATGCAGCCCAGAAAGGAGCATGCTGAGCTCTGCCATTGGGATTTCTCTCCTTTCATTGGCAGCCAGCTTGCAAGGGATGTGGGACCGCACAGTGATCATCGGGAGTGCTGGGAAGACCTTCAGTGCCACTGGATGGAAGGTGAATACCTCCTGTGGCACCTCGCTCTGTCCCTTTGCCATAGCACAGCACCAAGGACACTGCGGCCATGCTCAGCTTTGAGCCTCAGGGTCTGAAAGTACCAAAGGTGCTTTATGGAAGTTCTGTCTGGAAAATACAATGAAACCAGCACAGGCAAAGAAAGGGGAGCCTGAGCAGGTACCCAGAGACTCACCACCTTCCTCCTCCTCTCCTGGCCACAGGTGGGCTGGGTTGTGGGACCCAACAGGCTGCTGCAGCACCTCCGTACTGTGCACCAGAACTCAGTGTACCACTGTGCCACAATTGCTCAGGTAAGGCAGCTCCCTGCACATGGCCCTGCAATTCCCAAACCCCCAGAGCAGGGGTAAGAGATGGTCCTCTTGCTCACAGCTGACCTGAAAGGCACACACAAGTAATTTGCCCTGGAGTGGCTCTTTGCTCTCTGCCTACAGTTCCCCCAATCAGGGAGAAAGGGGAGTGTCCAGCCTGCCTGGGGTATATTCCTTATCTTGCATTGACAAATCTAAGGGGCAGTTTGGAGGGGCTGGAGGCAGAGAGCTCTGTGAATTGCAGGAACTTCCCAAGAAAGCCCTGACCATCTTCCCACTGTCTCCTCTCTCCTTACAGGAGGCTGTGGCTCAGGGTTTCCAGAGGGAGCTCATGCTCTATGGAAAACCAGAGAGCTACTTTGTCCAGCTGCCCAAGGAGCTGCAGCAGAAGAGAGACTGGCTGGTCCAGAGCCTGGATGGTGTGGGGATAAAACCCATCATCCCTGAGGGCACCTACTTCCTGGTGGCAGACATCTCCCAGTTCAGTGAGTCACCTGCAGGCCTGCCCAGGTGGGCTGGGTGTGGTACTACTGGCAGGGACAGGAACCTGCATAAACCATCATTGAAGCAGGGATGGACTGCATGTTCCCCATCCAAGCTGCAAGGATGTGGGTTTGGGACTCAGCTGAGGCACCTGGTAGCTGCCCCAGCTTCTGTCCTGCGCTTCTCCTCCAGAATCTGATGTCCCTGATGTCCCCAACTCAGATGAGCCCTATGACTACAGATTTGCAAAGTGGATGGTCAAGAACAAGGTAAATGGGTCTGGCACTTTCTGCTGCCTTTGCCCTGGGTGGGTTTGTACCCACTGTGCTGGCTGTGCCCACCCAAGCTCATGGTTGGGGGTTGTGGAGTTCCCCCACATTGGGACACAGCAGGCTGCAGGCCACCCCCAGAGCAGAAACCTCTGCTCTACATGCTTCCTCTTCCCAGGGGCTTGCTGCCATCCCGCTCTCCGCTTTCTACAGCGAAGCCCACAAGAACAACTTCACCAATTTCATCCGCTTCTGCTTTGCAAAGGTGAGTTACATGGCAGCACAAAGGAAGGCAAGATTGGGACTAGTAATCAGGGCTGGTTTAGTGAGAGAAATGCCAAGAAGAAATGCAGAATGCTTTGGGTGTTGGAGCCCCATCATGGCATTGCAGCTGGAGCAACCCCTCCCGCAGACACACAAGCTGACACACACCCCCAACCACACACCTGGGGCAGCAGGTGTGCCAGAGCCACCCTAAACTTTGTCTTATCAGCATCCTACATTTCTTGGCCAAGGCAGGACTTTCTAGGTGCCCCTCTAGCAGCCCAGTGGCTGTGCCTGTCTCACACTGAACCTGCAATGCTTGGGAATGAGAACAGGATTTTTGTACCAACAATGGCTGCAGTGAAGGGAAATGGGATTTGGCTGAGAGCCACTGTCCAAACCTGTGGTGTTTTTTAGGAGGATGCTACGCTGAAGGCAGCAAATGACATATTGCAAAAATGGAAACGGGAGAAAACCAGCTCTTGAATACACTGGAGAGAGAACCAGACTCTCTTTGGTCCTCATCTGCCCTGACTGCTCTTCTTCACCACTTATCTCCAAACTTTGATATGTTCTTACTTCTGTGCTTTCAACAACATTTTCTGACAGACAAATAGTTAAATTTTTCCAGGCCCAGGGCCTGGGGGACACTTTGAGTCACTGTGAAATGATTGCAAGAAGTGAGATTTAGTGTGCACTGACAATATTTGACATTTCTTACATGTAAAGACTTTGCCAATCAGTTCTGGGATGTGTCCAGCAACACACAAGGTAAGGATGACTCCTGGGGTCTGTCTCACCACCAAATTCTGAAAAGGTGTTTCAGCACCTACCTTTAAGGCTGTGCTGAAGGGTTAGTGTGGCTTGTCTTGCTCCACAACCCCACTCAGGGCAGCATTTCCACTGCCACTCATGTTCCCACAGGACTGGACAGTATCACCAGCCATCAGTTGGGTAACTCCTGTGATCCTGACTATAATAAACCCAGTGAAATGACATTTCCCATCATAAGCTATTTTCCCACTATTTTTTTTTCTGTGCATTTCTGGGGAAGATGTCCACAAAATTGGTTTCCCCCCTCCAGGAAACAGGTTTTCACCAGTAGCCTGGCTATTATCAAACCTTCCAAATTACTCCTGGCACTTTTTCAGGGCTTGGCAGCATTGTCCAGGCTGCAGAGCAAAACCTTCAGGCCTTTGACAAGTGCACACAGTGGCAGGGGAGGACAGGCACCGTGGCCTTGCGTGGTCCTGCTGCTGGTGACCACCACAACCTCCCACCCACTGGGCTGGTGATGTAACATGAGCAATGTTGAAGAGGTAATTCTTGCATCAGTGTCGACTTCAGCCTGGATAAGAGTATAAAACATCATTATCAACCATGTGGGAGTTCTGTATAACAGACTGCAATGAGTGTTTTTAACAGTTAAATTATTAAAGTGGAATTACTGCAATAATGGAAGATTAAATGTCTCTATAATGACTGCAGGACTGATGGAGCTCTTCTTGAGAGCTGCCTCACCTGTGCTGGGTCCTGTGGCAGTGGCTGCTTGTCTGTGGCTGGTGGGGAGGCCTCTGCAGGTTTTCCATGTTGGGCTGCATCTGGTGGTACCAATCCCCTTGGAGGCAGAGCTGCATGTTCCAGCAGGAAGGAGGCAAACACCCACCTGCCCTCCGGGGTGTCCCGTCTCACCTGCTTGCACAGGCTGGGTGGGTGAGGGTGCTGCTGGCAGCCTTTTCGCACCCAAAAGGTGTGCGCCAAACACGGGCTCGCTTGGATGGCTGGAGCAGAGCCCGAGCCGTGCCGTGCCCGCGTTAAACACCGGCCACGTGTCGGCTCCTCCCCGCCGTGGGCGGTGCCTGCGCCCTCCGGCCAATCAGCGGCGCGGGGGCGTGGCCGGGAGCGCGGGGAAGATGGCGGACACGGAGAGCGGCGTGGGGAAGCGCTCCAAGGGCGCGCAGGTGGGCGGGGGGCCCGGGGTGGGCCCTGAGGAGAGCCCGGGGGGCGCCTCGGGTCCGGCGCCTCGGGGAGCCCGGCGGTAACGCGCGCTGTCCCCCGCAGGTTGAGGACAGGAAGGTGGACTGGCGGCGCTGGAAGCAGGAGAGTAAGGAAGGCCGGGCACACGCGGGGGCTGAGGCGGGCACTGCGCGGTATTTAACGCCAGGCGCTGTTCTCCGTCCCAGGGAAAGCAGAGAAGAAGAAATGGAAGGAAATGAAGCTGCTGAAGAAACTGGAGAAACAGCGGATGCGGGAGCTGGCAGAACAACAAGCCCAGAAGCAGGAGGAGCAGAAGGAAGACAGAGGTGATGCCGCTGTGACCCGGTGGGGAGACCTGGGTGGGAAGTGCAAGAAAACTTGGCTGTTGAAAGGCAGTCAGTGTTACTGTCGGTGGGAAAGGTGTTACTTCATAGATCCGATATGGATCAGTCCATATGCCCAAACAGGCACGAACATGGTGCAGCAACCCCTGCATGAGAGATCTTTCTTTAAAAGAAAACCTGTGATTAAACCTAAGAAACAGAGGTTGCTTTTCCCCCACCACGAGTGCAGCTGAAGCAGTAAATGTGACACTGTACCACAGCTGTCAGGCCGTGGCTCTCTCTCATGTCTCTGCTCCTCAGGCCGTCACCACACACTGAGCGTGGCTCTGCCCGGCTCCATCCTGAACAACGCGCAGTCGCTGGAGCTGCGCACGTACCTGGCGGGACAGATCGCCCGGGCCTGCGCCATCTTCTGCGTGGATGAGGTCGTGGTCTTCGACGAGCATGGAGAGGATGTGAAGTAAGAATAAGACTGAAGGAGAGCGTGCTTAGATTTGATTTTAGGAAGGAATTCCTCACTGTGAGTGTGGTGAGGCTCTGGCACAGGGTGCCCAGAGAAGCTGTGGCTGCCCCATCCCTGGAAGTGTCCAAGGCGAGGTTGGACGGGGCTTGGAGCAACCCGGGACACTGGAAGGTGTCCCTGCCCATGGCAGGGAGTGGAACAAGATGATCTTTTAAGTTCCCATCCAAGCCAGGCCATTCTGTGATTATCTGAAGGAAGAGCC
The DNA here is from genome assembly GCA_020086605.1 of Lanius collurio. NCBI lineage: Eukaryota > Metazoa > Chordata > Aves > Passeriformes > Laniidae > Lanius > Lanius collurio. The sequence goes on along the minus strand of JACBWW010000035.1, from coordinate 3,098,165 downwards.
ATCTTGTTCTGCACAGCATGGGGTTGACAAAGCAACAGGAGGCCACGGTCTCCTGTACCCTTAAACCTTGCTCTGGAAGGACAGGACATTCCTGTATCCTTACAAAAGATGCTTTCCTATCCTTCAGTTTTTCACTTGGACCTGTACCTGAGTTAACTGGCCAAGCCATGCAATCCTGGAGCATCCAGTTCAGTAGCATCCAACTGCCAGGCCACATTAATACATAAAGGCCTAAAAACAAAACTACAGAAGATACTTGGCTTATGGAGAGAGTTCCAAGGATGATTTATGAACAGACTGCTTCTGGAGCAGCCCTTTTACAAGGCTTAGACAGGAGGGATGTGCTCCTATTGTCAGATTAAGAAGCAAAGTTGGTGTTCTGGAGACCTGACCATGTCATGCCAAGTTCACAAGCTGCTTGCTTTCACTTTCAGGAGTGTGGAAGGGGATTTCGAAGGAATTGGGAGGAAAGGCAAGGCTTGTGTGCAGCTGGCTCGGATCCTGCAGTACTTGGAGTGCCCTCAGTAAGTTTGCTTTTCTCTATACTCGGCTCCTTTGGCAGGGCTAGAATTGAAATACAGATTCCATAAAAATACTTTTTCACATTTCACCTTTCTCTGGCTACAGGTACTTGAGGAAATCCTTTTTTCCAAAACATGAGGATCTGCAGTTTGCAGGTAGGATCCAGTTGTGTCTCTCCTTCCTGAGCTCTGGCTCATTGTGTGTGGGACAACCAGGACTTTTCCCCAGTTCAGCACTGGACCTGAGTGGGGTGGAGCATGGCAACACCTGCACCTACACCTGCGTTTTCCCCTCAGCACCTCTTTGCTCTGTGCTGTTTTAGGGCTGCTCAACCCTCTGGACAGCCCCCACCACATGCGGGTGGACGAGAACTCGGAGTACCGGGAGGGCGTTGTGCTGGACCGGCCAACGAAGCCAGGCAGAGGCTCTTTTGTTAACTGTGGGATGAGGAAGGTGTGTCTGTTACCCACAGATGCTACAACAATTTCCCTTGTCTCTCTCTGGCAGATTTGAAGCAGGCAGGGTGAGCACTGCTGAGTTTCTGAAGGTGGCAGTGGGCTCACGGGGGTTTAAGGCTGTTGCTGTCTTGTCCCTTCTGCCTTTCCCAAAGCCCCTGGCAGGCCCTGCCCATTCCAGCACATAATTGCTTTACTGCTGCAGCTGAACCTTTGAGTAGCAAAATAAGCTTCAGACTAATGACCAAGCCCCTGAGCCACAGAGTTCCTCATTCCAGCTCCCGGCCAGAACAGACCCCCACTTCCTCAAAGGATTCCCTTCCTTCCCCACCTTCCCCAGCCCTTCCAGAATGTCTGGTGCTGATGGTGACTGTCACTGCAGGAGGTGCAGATTGACAGACAGCTGAACCCTGGTCTGCGAGTCACTGTGCGCCTGGAGGAGCCCCAAAATCCAGGTAATCCATGGCTCCAGTAGCATAACACCCTTATCATGCCTCCCTTGATAATTGGAAAGAACTGGCAGCTCTTTGACCAGCAATAAACAGCCCAAACACACTCACCTGCTTTCCAGAACTCACAGAATTTCCAGAATACTTTTTCACATTCTGGAAAAAGGGTGATGTTGCACACCAAGTCAGTGCCCTGTCCCTGGAGAAACTGCTGTCTGTGGCTGGTCAGACCTCACCAGATCACAGGGGCTGTTAAACCTCTCTGCTTTCTTTCAGAAGCCAAAGTGCGTAAAGGCACCGTGGTGTCCTCGCAGCACCCTCGGACAGTCTCCGGCTTGTACTGGGGTTACAGCGTCCGCCTGGCCTCCTGCTTGAGTGAGTATCTGCAGGGATCCTCTGCCTGGGCTTCCAGTCTCAGGCCTACTGCCTGCACACATCTCTTTCCTAGAAATCTCTGTGTCTGACGGGCAGCTTATACATGCAGCCAGCAGCCAAGTGGCAGTCAAATTTTAGGGCTGAAGCAAAGCATGAATCACCCCAGTCACCCTCCAGGACTCTGCCCTGCACCTCCACTCACCCATTGCTCCAAATGGCTGCACAGCAAGAGATGAGTTGGTGCTCTTCTCCATTTCCATGATAACTACATCCCACTCATTCACATCAGAGCTGCCAGTGGCATTTGAGTTCAAGAGCCCTGGAAAATTCTTTTCCTGTCTTCTGGTTGATTGGCCCTGGTATGAAGACTGTAAGCTATTAGGGGGTGGTTTCCTGGCACCTTGAGCTTTGAGGAAAAGGGTGTGGGAGACTTGCAGCAAGGGCATTATGTGGGAAAAGGAATCATTCTGTCTCCAGATACACTTGTGGCACTGAAAGCAACTCCTTCTGCTGCCACCACTCAACCACGGAATGTTTTAGCCTGTCCAGAAATCACATGGGTGAGGACATGGCAGTAGTAACCCCAGACTCTGTTTTCCAGGTGCTGTCTTTTCTGAGTGCCCATTCAAGGACGGCTACGATCTCTCTATTGGGACCTCAGAGCGGGGCAGTTCTGTGGACCAGGTCACTCTTCCCTCCTTCAGGTTTGTGTCCTGCCTGCTTGGCCCCACTCAGAGCTCCCAGTGAGGCTGCTGCAGGTAGCAGAGCCAGGGAAATACCCCAGGACAAGGCCAGTTTTTTCCTGTTTCTCTGGAACTGGTAGCGGGGACTGTCACATGGGCCAAATGTGGTGGGGCTTTGGTAGGGAGGCAGCTGCAGTGGGCATTATCAGCAACGGACACAGCTCCCTGCTTCAGCAGCACACAGGAGCTTGGACACAGACCTGGACAGTCTGCCCTCTCACCCTGTCCTTGTGCTCTTCCCCAGGCATGCCCTTGTTGTATTTGGAGGCCTTGAGGGCTTGGAAGCTGGGGTTGATGTGGACCCAAACCTGGAGGTCACTGATCCAAGTGTCTTGTTTGACTTCTACCTGAACACGTGTCCCAGCCAAGGCAGCAGAACCATCCGGACAGAGGTAGGGCTGAGGGTGCTGTGTGTGCACAGGGCAGTGCTGGGTGTCTGCCTGTGGCAGTGACACGGCCCAGGGGTGCTCTGACTGGCTTGGCTCTGCTGCAGGAAGCGCTGCTGATCTCTCTGTCCGCGCTGAGACCCCACATCGAGGAGGCTGTGAAGACACCCAGAGAGAGCTGAGGGAAGGAAAACCACTGACCTTGCCCTTGGGGAGGCAGCTCTTCAAATGGGTGCTGGGCAAGTCACTCCAGGAGCCTGATGGGACCAACACACAGCGTGACTGAAGCTGGCAGCACTGCCCAACCAGGCATTCGCTGCTGCTGGGAGCAGCAAGTCTGTGCCCTCCTGCCTGCACGGTCCAGCCATGTCCAGGCAGCTTCTCAGCAGCTGGGACAAGCAGACAGCAGACTTGTTTTCAGCAACTCAAGACATCTGGGGTGGGAATAAAGCAGTATGGAACCTCAGTTGCTGTGAAGTCCCGGTGTGTCTTGGTCTAGGGACACCTCGTGCCTCTGGAGTGATGTGACTGAAACAATGTCAGAAATTAATCCTTATGCCAAGAAGGTGTTCCTGCCTCACCCTGACTTCCCCCAGCCCCGCTTCAAGGCTTCATCCTTCCCAACAGCAGGAAGGGCTGGAGCTTCAGCTAGCCCTCAGCACTAAAACACATCATCTTGTTACAGTTTGGCTCCATCTGTCATGCTTTAAGCTCTGCCTACCGTGAGCTCAGACAGGAAAGCAGCTGGAAAAGTTGGCTCCATCCTCCCCTCCTCCTGCTGAGATACTTAGAGCTTTGGTGAAAGCAGATAAGAAACCATGAATACTGTGGGTGTTCAAAGCTTTACTGCTAAAACCATCTTCTGAAAGAAAACACCATACAATTCTTTGGCCACAGGAAGGCAGGAACTTTTCCTCCCTTAGCACCCATCTTGCTCCTCTCCTTCCCTGCTAAACAGCAACAGTGACTTCACTTTGTGCCTGAATGAGCCTCACACAACTCCAAGCCAGCAGTGATTTAGGGGCAAATCCTAGAGAGTGCCCCTGAGCCTCCTGCAGGACCCCCCTGGAGCCTCGTTGTGTGTCTGTGTTTCAGACACCACAAGGGGGAGGGTAGAGAGAAGCACAGGTTTCATTCTTAATTTCCACATTCACAACTGCACGAGGAACTATGATTCTGCAGGTGACTGCCAGTCCCTTGCCAGGGGTTACCTGGATTTGTCTAGTCGAGGTTCAGTGCTTTCCAGCTGTGATGGCTTTCAAGTTGCTTGTTCTCTTGAGGATGTTTGGGACAAAGAGGAGCCCCGAGGCTCGCTCAATGCTCTCGATGGGAACCAGGAACCGTTCCAGGGGGATTTTATCATCCACAGGGCTATTGGGCATAACATAGGAGCGCAACTCAATCTCCCCACTCTCCTTTTCCAAGATGAGCACCTTGAAGAAATGGGTGGGGACGGCCACATTGTTCTTCCCAATCACCTGGTACTTCACATACATCTTCCCATCGGCCTCCATCCTGCACCAACAGCAACATCCCAGGTTATCTCCTAGTCACTCTACCCCTTCAGTCCTCCAACACCCCCTAAGTGAGCCCCCACCCACAGTAGGCAGCAGTTCTGCTCCTGCAGCAGGGCTGTAAAACATGGCTGGAGCAGAGGCTGTGACAAACAGGGTGCATTGGGGCTGCTCCCAAATCCCCTCCCTGCTGTCTCTCTTTAACAGACTTACTAAACTATTTATTGCTGCTGAGGAGATCTCAACATGAGGCAGAGCTGCTGTGTGTTAATCTTTGAAAATAAAGTCATGTCCTTAAGTGGAAAAGTAGTCTGTGACACTGAACCTGAAAGCTTTATTCTGCAGGGATGGGGTCTGCTGTCTAATCTAATAATCTGCTAATCTACTAAATTATTAAGGACTGCAAACAAAAACAACCTGGTTATTGCTGCAGCTCAAGAAACCCACTTTACTCATGAAACAACCATCCAGATGGGAAATACATTAAGTAATCCTAAGAAGGTACCTTTCCACAGAACCTCTGTGCACAGCTGGTCTCACCTACTGAGAGGGTCCTTAGATCCCTCCTGTCTGGGAGCACCTGAGCCTGTTTTCCTTTGCCAGCACAAAACACCTTTTGTGTGCCAGTCCAGCTCAGCCCTCATGTTTACCTGGGCAGGAAGAGGGGTCCTGTGCAGACATAGACATTCCTGTTGGTTTTTGCCAAGCTTCTGCAGTACTTCTCAAGGTTATTCCAGGCATTCTGGTTTAAATGAGGATTCTAGAAGAACAACGAGTAGTCAGTTGCTGAGGTATTTCCTCACTGCTCAGAGTAACACCACCTTCGTTTTCTGTAACACATTTCACAGAGCCCCAAGCACTTTCTACACGAGATCTCCACTATCACCTCTGCTTTCGGAGCTGTGACCACCTGGTTTGTACACCCAGGACAGAACACATTGCCTAAGGCCACAATTTTTTTGCAAGGGTTTGTCTACCTGTTTAATTCCGCTCTTGACAGGAGCTGCACTGAATGGGGTCTCTCTTTCATGGCTTGAGAGGCACATGCAGGCAGGTGCATTTGCATGATTCCTGTTATCAAATTCAGGAGGCAATAGCACCTCCGACTGACTTTGGCCCCTCTCTGCCTGAACTGCAGGCACAAATAGCGACGCTCGCAGGCGCTTTCCCGCGGGGAGCAGCGTCTGCCCTTGAAGGCGGGCAGCTTCCCCCGCAGGCCTCGAGCCGTACCTGCGGGGCGATGTTGCTCAGGTAGAAGGTGTCCCGCATGGCCTTCTGGCTCCACTTGTGGTTGGCGGCGGCAGCCAGGTGCCCGCGGTCGAAGCCGCTGCCGCGGTAGTCGGCGTTGGTGGCGCGGTGATACTCGTGCACAGAGTCGTCCTCCTGGAAGTCGCAGGCGGCGCGGTCCGAAGCGCCGCTCAGCGTGTCCCGGTTGAGCTGCTCGATGACCCAGAGCGCGCTGCGGCTCCGCGGGTCGTAGCACAGCACGTAGGACTCGCGGCTCCGCAGCTGCGCCAGCCCGGGCAGCCCGTACTTGCTCAGCTCGGTGCGCGCCGAGCCCGGCGGCGCGGGCAGGCTGGCCGCTGCCACGGCGGGCAGCACGGGCAAGCGGGCCAGCAGCCCCTCGGCCGCATCGCCTCGGTCCCGGTGCTCCCGGCGGCCCAGGGCCGCCCCCAGCCCCGCGCCCACCGCCAGCGGCAGCACCCACCGGGCCCGCAGCATGGCCGTGCTACCGCGGGGCCCGGCCCGGCCTTAAACGGGCCGCGGCTGAGCCCCAGGCGGCCGCGCTGTGCCGGCGACATCGCCGCTTTAAGGGAGAGCGCGCACTGGGGCAGCGGCGGGCGCGCCGCGGTCCGGGAACTCACCGGGAGCCGGGATCGCTCTCCGGGGGAACGGCGGGACGGGAGCGGCCGAGAAGGCAGCTCGGGACACGGGGCAGAAGGACAGAGCGGTCAGCGAGGCGGGGGGACGCGCGCTCCCACCGCCACCGAGAGCGCTCGCAGGTGCGAGAGGGACTCCTGGGGAAAAGGCACCGCTCCCGCACCGGGGGAAGGCAAAGCAAAACCATCGCCAAAAGGGGATGGCGGTGGAAGAGCCAGGCTGCTTCTCCAGGGCTCTCCGCAGGTCTCATACCTATGGACACCGCAGCTGGAACCTGGAGCAGCCCCAACTCCGAGTCACACCAACAGGAGAGGTTTGGACAGACATCCGTTTAGTTAAAGGAAACGTTAATAAAAATCGTGTTCAAAAACAGAAGCACAAAAGGAGTTTTAGAGTGATGAAGTGTTCACTATACCCTTTTCTGGCAATTCTTCCCAAACAAAGTGGGGGAAAAAAGTGTTATCTGTTCCTTTCTTTGGGGAAAGGGCACTTTAGAAGACTGCTCCCAACAGCTAAAACAAACTCACTGACATTCCTTAAGGAAAAACAGCCTTTGATTCCCAAACACCCCAGACTCCCCCTGGAATCTGAACAACTTCTGGCCTTTATTCTATCCAACAATGCCAAAGTGCAAATAATTCTAGGGTTAGGTCACAAAATTCAAACTCAGAATCAGTCTCCTGAGTGACCACCACCACCACCAACTCGAACTACCCCATTGGCAAAGCCACAAAAGTTCCTCGAAGCTTGAACTCAAGCAAGGTGCAGGTAGAGCAGACCTCTCCTTCCCAGGAAAGGCTCATCTCTTCCCACATCCAGGAGTGGCCTGTTTTCCCTCCCAGCCGAAGGTGATTTCCCTGTCCCCTGCCTGGCAGTAGTCCTGCCTATGAAGAACACATGGTAAGAGCTATTTAAACACGCCCTGTTCAAGTCCTTGTGAGGTGATGGGTCCCCAAGGCACCCCACACTAACACCTCTCACCCCAAAAAGATCGGCTCTTTCAGCTAACCTTGTTGTTCTTGCAAGGATTATAAGAAACCAGAAGTGGAAACATCTCAAGGCTGGAGCAGGTGTTGACTTGGCCACACAAGCAAGGAAACACCAGTCAATTATGATCTCACTTCAAGAACAACAAAATGAAATCACCAAAAGCCTTCAAAGAATGAAGCCAAGGGGAAACATGGGGAAATTCTAAAGCTGGTAAAAGGTTAAGACTTTCTTTTTCCCCCTTAAAAAAACCTGGGTTTGCTCTTAAAGAAATGAGAAAGTCTTAGAATAAGGAAATGGATGTCCCAAGACAATGAAAAGTACCACTCCTTTCAACAGCAGGACAGAATCTCTACCACACAGGAAGGAAATAAGCAGGAATATAAAACAGCTTTTTATGTATGGAACAGCCTGTCTGGATGTTTCAAAGTTGTTGCAAGCTCTCCCCAAAGAACTCAACAAGGTTTGGCAGCCATAGTTTGGGTAAGGCTACAGAATTTACCCCAGAGATCCTTCCCAGCAGCCAAATCTCTCATTTAAACCACTTTAAACCACTGCAGAAGCATTCACTGTCACCCCCTGACGCAAGGTGACCTAACATGAGCCCTTGGACACCTAGGAAGGGAGAAGACATCATGACACCTGTACTGCCACCTCCAGCACGCCTTCCCCAAGCAGGAAGGTCACCCTCAGGGCCCAAAGCTATGCTGAAAATGTGCAGAAGTTCATCTCCAATTAATGCTTTCATCCTGATTTGCCTGCTGCCTCCTCAGGTTACTTTAAGGAGACTTCCAGCTGCTCAGAGCAGGAACACTCATGGATGGTCCTGTTGGCAGTGAGAAATTCCAGCATAAGGAAAGCCTCCACCTGCCAGGGGAACCCAGAATGAACAGCCCAGCACAGGTATTCAGGGAGATGAGAGCAGAGTTTGTGCATGGAATGGGAAAACTACGGTAGTATTTACAGCAGTTCTGAGGCAGAAGTATTTGGAACAGGTACAATTCTGCCTAAGAGTGTGACCCTCTGGTTCTACATTTGTAGAGAACCTCCCAGGTGGCTGTTTGACCACACAAGGTCTGGCCAACAGCCTCCCTAGTGCAGCTACCCAAGAGCTGAGACACAAGACCACCTGGAACAGCTCAGAAAGAGTATCCATCCAGTGGCTAGAGCAGCCAGGATGCTTCATCACACTGCTGTCCTGGTCTGTCTGTTCCATTTTTCTTAGAGGAAAACTGTACCCTTAAGAAAAGATTGCAGCAGAGAGGGATACTGTTGGCACAGGTATTAATTACAGATTGCTTTAAACCTTCAGTTGCAACACAGCAGCAACATGTGGCTGCACAAGTGGTACTTGAGCACCTTCTCAAGAGGCAGAGATTGCCAATAAGAACATGAGTACGTGTACCAACCTGTCCTGCCATCTCCCCACACACCTTGGTAAGAATTACAGCAGCCTGTGAAGGCCTTCAGTGAAGAAAATAACACCAGTAAAAAAAAGCTGAAGGCTGCCAGCATCCCTCCTGCTAGGGCAAGTCTAGGCCAGCAGCAGCTTAAGCAGGTCTTACAAAGACTGACTGACCTTTAACAAATCAACCACCATAAATACCAAAAACTGCAGCATCCAACAGCAGAGGTGAGCCAGCACAGCAAAGAAAGAAAGGGAAAAGCTTGTTGAATTAGTGTTCACTCAAGAGCTTCTGCACCACACAAGCACCTGGGTGCTGGCAGTTTATCCCTCTGAGGATTAGGGTTTCTGCTCAGCTCGACACTGCAGCAGGTCAGCAGTTCTCCCTGTGGTTTGTCTCAGATCCTGTTCACCAGAGCCCACTCGACCGTATCTGAAGTGCAGCAGTTTCCCTCTCAGGAGGAACAAGTGTCCAACTCAGGACTGTGACTCCAACAGCACCAGGACAGACCAGTGGATCAGCCCCAGCAGTCAGCTCATTACAGACGCTTGTACATCTGTTGGATTGTGCTACAGAAGGACTCTTATTGCAGATCACACCCCCGCGCACCTGCCGGGCCTCGCCCCCCACCCCGACCCTGTTTTAGGACCCCAGACCCCCTCTTTAGGACCCCAGACCTCCTTTTTGGCACCCCAGACCCCATCTTTAGGATCCCAGACCCCCATTTTGGGACCCCAGACGCCTTTTTAGGACCCTCATTTCGGGACCCATCGACCCCCTTTTCAGGTCCTAAAATGGGGTCTGGGGTCCTAAAAAGGGGCCAGGGATCCTAAAAATGGGGTCATAGGGTGCCAAAAAGGGGCCGGGGGTCCTAAAATGGGGTCTGGGGTCCTAAAAAGGAAACAGAGGGTTGTAGAAATGGGGTCTGGGGTCCTGAAAGGGGGTCTGGGGTCCTGAAAAGTGTGTGTGTGTGGGTGTCCCAAAATGAGGTCTGGGGTCCTAAAAATGGGGTCTAGGGTCCTAAAAAGGGGTCTGGGCTCCTAAAAATGGGGTCTTGGGTCCCAAAATGGGGGTCTGGGATCCTAAAGATGGGGTCTGGGGTGCCAAACAGGGGGTCGGGGGGGCCCGAAATGAGGTCTGGGGTCCTAAAAAGGGGGTCCAGGGTCCTAGAAGGGACTGCCTCTGACAAGAAGTACTGTGAGACAATAGCAAGGTTACTGTGACCAGACCTTAATGTGAGTAGTATTATTTTAGCCACTGAAGCAGAAAACTCCACTCCTGTATCTGTATATGCCCCTAAATACATCTGTCTTCGCTCCGCTTTATTAGGTGTCCATTTCTTTTGTTTCAAAACCCTGATTGTAGCTGGATATGCTCCAGTTCAGAGCCAGGAAAGCAGCGGGAGGCCTCCCTGCAACAACAATCCTGCTCTAAGGCTGTGCGTAGTAAGGCTGGACTTGGAACTACACTTCACTGGGGGATTAAAACCACCACAGTCTTGCTTTCAAGGAGACCTCGCTGATAAGGCGGTTCTGGATTCAGGCAGTTTGAGTGCACAGAGCCAGCAGCTGTCATGGTGTCCTCCCACCTCAGCTTCCCAAGTCTCTTTCCCAGTCAAAGGAGTGCAAACTGCCAGGTGACCTTCACCAGAAACTGATGCAATCTTCTTTTTCATACACCTCAGGGATGGCCAAGTGCAGACACGAGGGAGGAGAATCCAGAAACTACTTGAATGGCTGAATGTGTGACTTCACTGGAATACATTCTGTTCACAGGAGGAAGATCCTTCTATCCTCACCCACCAAAATCCACTGGACTTAAATCTGTCCTTTCCCCATCAGAAGTTACTCCGTGTGTTACTTCCATGATACAGGAGTCCATCCCATCTGGGATATGCAGACAGAAGGTTTCTTTCTCCCCAAACTCAAAGTCATTAAAATAAGATACAAAGAACTGCTTTTGACAGCAGAGAGGCATTTGAGATGTGGAAAAATCTGGAGTGCAGGACCCAAGTAGATGGGGAAGTATTCAGTCCTTGACCTAATAAATAGAGTAGAAGGAAGTCTTCAAGGTGGCCAGTAGTCCAAACAAAACCTGAAGCCTTGCAGAGACCAGTAGGAACTTTAGTGCATCACACTGCAAGGGGCCATCTCCTGGGACCCACTGCCACACAGTTCTTGGACACCTTTTTTTAGGCCCATGGACTATTTGGAATCTTGAAGTTCCTTTGCCTTCTTCAAAATCAGATGAACATCAGAGATAGGATAATCCTATGGCAAAGAAACAAAGGGATTTCAGTGACTTTCCCAGCATTCTTGATGCAGATTGTTTTGCTTAAGCAAGGCAAACCTTGACAACAACATTCTTGGCCTATTGTAACACACTGCCATGTTCAGTTACTCCTTTAACAGCTACAGTTTCCTGTTTTGTAACTGATCAAATCTCAATACCCTTCCAGAGGGTTTGGGGTTATTTTTTCACTTTGTCCTCCAAGGACACAGTAAGCTGGCCTGCCACAGGGCTCTCCTCATGCCAGAGAGCCTTATCAAAACCAGTATCTTGCAAAGCCCAAAGCAGGAACTGGCAGAACATGAGATATCCAACTGTGCAGTGCAGGCGTTTCCAACCTAAGGCTCTCACAGATCTCAGAACTAAACAGAACCCACTGGCAAAAAAAAATTAGCAGTGTTACATAAGGTTTCACATCTTTGCTTGAAATGATTCCATTTTTTTTTTTTGCAATCCAAAGGAACATTAGAAATCTCCAATCTATGATAATTTCTCTGTAGGGTAAAAAGGATGCATGTGCAAAGGACTCCCATTTCCAGTAATGAGGATGCTGTAAAATCCCTGCAGATTTTCCTGCATGCGAACATCACAAATGTGGTACTTGTCTTGAACCAGGCATACCCTCCCACCCTCTCACATACTGTCATCCTCTCTCACTGTAGTATTTTAAGACTTTTCCAATTGCTCTCTGTGCCCACTCTATTTAATTCTTACCTGTAGCAGCCTCATGTTCAGAGTGAAGTCTCCTTCCAGCAACTGATCCCGGATGAGTCTGAAAGATGGAAATTATTCCAGCTACTTTTGACTCTTTATGAAGAAACTTTAAAATCTGTAACCTCTTCACCAGATGCCCTAACACATGCCTACAGAAGACTCCTGGATCCATGGAAAAGAAGAGGAAAGCTATGTGTCTACTTACGTCAACATGGCACAACAGACGAGCAGGAGGAAATCGAAGCGCTTGTCATCAGCAAAGAGGGAGTCCCAGATACGGATGACATCTGGTAGCAGGAACTCTTGGGACAGGAGCAACGTCAGCCAGCGGAAGGCAAAGAACTGGGGTTTGATGTTCTGTTCTTGCTGTCAGACAGGCACCAGGCAAACAATGAATATGTGCTCCTGGCCAGTTCCCTACAGGCAAGAGATGCACCCCATGTTTCCATCCCCGTCTCCTCCCTGACACTGCTCTAAGCTCCAAGCTCATCCTGCAGCAGCAGGAAAACCCCTGCACCCTTTGGAGACTCTCCCATTCAACCGTGACCGAGAGGTTTTCAGTGCAGCCACGCTCCACACCTACAGCCAAGCCAGAAAACGCTCCTCTGTCCACAACATGGAGTAAAGGAAGCTTTTCTCCCTAAAGGCACTGTCTGTGTTCCGTTAAACCTGCCAAGTAATTTTAAAGTTCCCATTTGAACAGCATTTTATCTGCAAAGCTGCAGCCATCCCCCGCTAGCACAGGCACTGTTTGTCAGGATTTCCTCTCCTTTCCAGAACCCTTGTATTTATCAAAAGGTTTACTATTCACAAAGAGAAACAAAGATGGAACAGAGTTCACAGTGATGGTCAGTAAAACATGCTGTAAGCACCTTTAACCTGAAGCTTTCCTGTTTTCTGATGTTAAATCCAAGGTAGCAAGAGTTTATTCAAGGTTAGACAAGTTCAGGATTCTGCTAGTATTCTTAAGGACCAGCTGCTGCACAGCCAAGACCATTTCCTGCCAGCCAAACATTAAGCAGTTTTTCTCCCCACTACCAGCCACACTGTGAGCTCTGTCACTGTGCTGAAAAACCATCTTTTGGATTATAAAAGAAACACATCCTGACTTTTCTAGACGGAAAGAGAATGCAGTATGATTTGGTCAAGGTTGCAGTAACAAGAATTGCTTTCCATTACAAAGTCTCCTTGTACTTTCACAACAAATGGTGTGAAACTGTAAGACTGAAGATGTTTGTAATGAAAGCTGCCATCTACATGTTCTACAAAACTCACACAAACCCAAAGCACTTGAAAACCTTTGGATGAGGTGGAACAGTATAATTTGGCCAGCGGGATCATCCAGCTCACTTGATCTCATTTTTCCTTTGGAATGAGCTCCATGCAGTTTAAGCCAGTGCTGTCAGGGCACCCAGTGGCAATAGAAGTGTGTGTGTGCAGCATGGGGGATGTTTTTTGTTTTGCTCTTAAAGGCAGAAACAATTTCTGTAACCTGGGATGCTGAAAAGATCTACAGCAAAACCTGTGTTTTGCCTGACTTACAAAACAGTAAAGACCTCAGCTCCAGCTATGCAGGTGACCAAGGATCATGGCCAAGTCCCTACAGACTCCCAGCTGGCAGCTGTGCAATAACCATAGTTTCCTTTCAGAGCCAGCCTTGCTGTGTCAGCCCACTCTGGGCTCACTCCAAGGAGAGGCTGCTTCAGCTCACAGACAAGAGTCTCTGCCCCCCAGGCAAAGCCCTTCACACACTCTCTGTGTTCTCCTCAAGCACAGTTTAACAAAACTGACATTCACATGCACTCTTAAGCCATTCCTTGCATCCAACCCAAGACCCAGAGGAACACCTGCCTCCTCACCAGTTTCAAATACAGCTCCACATCTTTTTCCTTCAGGGTGGAGTACACCTTCTCCATTTTGTAGGTAATACCACACTGGGAATCATCCAGGCTCTTAATGAAGTTGTCCCGAATTTCAGCCATTAGATTGGTAAAGCAGAAAAACGTGTCTGCTTCAGCATGTTCTGGGGAAAGAAAGTAAGAACATGGGGGAAGAGAGAAAGCATCACTGACAGAGCTGTAAAACTGTCCTTGCTTCATAATCTAGTTGCTCTATTAGATTTAAGGAGTAGGTCCCACCAGATCTTGGCTTGCTTGGTCGGGGTTAAGGCTAGACAACCTTTTTTTCTTTTTTTTTTTCTTTTTTTTTTTTTTTTAACTAGAAACATCTACAGAGCCACTGCAGATACTGATCCTGTGTGCAACATAAGGTCTTCACGACATGAAGTCACAAAACAGTTATCTCTGGCCAACAACATAAGCTGCCACCAGCACACACCCTCAGAGCTCCTGTGAAGCAGAAGCAACAGGAAAAGTCCTCCCTTTCCATTCTTTTCTACACAGTACAGAGAAACAAGAGCTTCTAAGAGGTTTTTAAGTTAAACAAAGCAAAATTGCTCAAAAATCCTCACTTTTCATGTCCTCACCACTTGAAGCCCATTCAGCTCCTACCAATTCCCCAAAACTCCTCATGCCATGCAGAGAACTCACAGCACCACAGCCACTGCTGAGCAGTCAAAAGGCTCCCTCACCTTTCCATTCGCTGTTAGGGTCTGTAGCAAAGGTGTAGTAAAGAGGCCCCACAATTTCATTCATGCCCTGGACATAGGCTATCCCGGGGTTCAGCTTGGCATAGATGAACAGGATCCGCTCCACCACTTCCCAGTGAGCTTCACAGCCATTGGGCAGAACTTCGTACTCACTCAGAGAGCTGGGGGTGGTTTTAAGAGGGGAGCTCACCTGGAAAACAAGGCTGAATCAGGATGTGATCCTTTAGCACATGTGCCAAGGTTGGCTTTTAACACATAGGCCCCCCAAAAGATCTGGGCTGCTTATACCACTTAAACCAAGACAAGCAACTCTGGGACCACACAGGCAAGGAAGTCCTGGTGCTGGCTGCCCCTGAAGAACAAAGTCTGTGCAGCAACAGACAGTTCCCTCTGAATCATTGTACCACATGATCTCACACAGCAAAAACCACAGCAGTTCCACTTCTTTGTTAGTAGTATGAGGGAAGGGTATTGATAGTTGTGGGAGAAGCCACCTTCCCCAACAGCACATGTGCTGTAACACTCATGAAAGGAGAAAAAGACAACACATTTTAACAGATACTCAGTTCTTCTCCTAATTCCAGGTTTGAAATCCAATGCTGGAGGACTATGGAAATTTGTAATAAATTCATGGTAAATTAACTCTTTAGTGTTTTGTTCCCATACAGGAAGGCATACGTCAAGCATAAAATAACTT
Organism: Lanius collurio; assembly: GCA_020086605.1. Lineage (NCBI taxonomy): Eukaryota > Metazoa > Chordata > Aves > Passeriformes > Laniidae > Lanius > Lanius collurio. The sequence continues at coordinate 3,083,139 of JACBWW010000035.1, read as the reverse complement.
GTGACTCCAAATCCTACCAGAAGTCAGGTAAAAACAATCCTTAAAATTAAATGCACCTATAACTCCTTACAGTCTGTCAGGCACTTCAACTAGTTCTACAATGTCCAGCCCCAAGAATGCTCAGTATCTGCTGAGGTGTTTCCTTAATTCCACTGCACAAGCCGAAAGAGAAACAGAGAACAGCCCAAGAATCACCCTTCCCAATCCAAGGCCCTGCCCTGTGACAAGGACAGCCCCAGCCCAGAGCTCACGTTTGTAACCCCACTGCGGTTTCGTGCCACCGTCTGTGACTTGAGCGTGGTCTGCTCCACCCGCCTGCGCAGTGTCTCAAACTCGTTCTGGGGGTCCAGGATTAACAGGCAGGGATAATCTGTGGGGCGCTGGAAAAATGCCATGTCAGGGTACAGCCTCCTAGGATAGACACAGAAGGAAATCAGGGACGAGAAGGAAGTACACAGCCCATGTTGAGTGGGAGGCTCAGTTTAATATTAAACTTTGTTTTCAAAGTACAATTGTTGACCAAACCTCTTGGGTTCAGAAATCTGAGTCGTTCTGCCTCACGCACCTGACATCTTTGTCTATCTGGAGGAGCACTTCATTATCCTTGAAGTAAGTGTTCCACCGACTGTCTGGATTTGGATTGAGGGGCTAAAGAGAGAAACAACAGAAATTAAACAAGTGTGTTTCACACATATCAAAATCCTCAGGAAACATACAGTGATTTAACATTTCGGCTGGCCCTCTGCTACCAGCACAATCTCAGCACATCAGGGTAATTTTTTCTCTCACATTTTCAATCCCTTTTCATTTGTCTTTTCAAGAATTTGTTCCCAAATCAGGTATTTTGTCCTTTTTTAACAAGATTCCTGATTACAGCTCCAAACCTGTACCATGGACATTGTATTTGGACTTGGAGTAAGAGTTATCCACCCACCCAGTATTTTGATGTTGTGATTATGATTTTTAAGTACCCATTCTGTTTTAGCTCTGAGATGGCTGATTAAGCACCACCCAGGAAAAAGGAAATATGTATTCCATGAACTACAACCTAGGCTGTATCAGGCCAGTTTCCCAATATGATAAACTTAACTTCCCCCTACGCACACACATTCTTCTCTCCACACCAAGATCCACACAAAGTTAACAACTAACCAAGAAAAAAACAACAAGCTACATTCCAAGGGATTCAAAGATCACTGTGACCTGCCTGTGTGGTTTTACAGACATGCCAGTTTACAACAGCAAGGCTCCAGAGATCACAGTGGGGCAGGTGACTGCAGGGGAGTGAACGCTCAGAATGGTCATGGGAGCAGCTGTATCACTTTACAGTCTCTTCTGATCAGTTACTTCACTCACTCCTCCCACACACACACTCCTAAAAGCACTTTCACAGAAGGAGAAAACCAAGGCATGCAGGCTTGCCACAACAATCCAGCAGCATTACTAGAAATAATCAACTCTCCTGCCTTCCATGCCACAGTCCAGCCTGACTCTCCTGCCTCTTTTCTATCCTCTGCTCAGGTAGCCTGCTCTGAATCCACTCATGGCCCCAGCTTCCCAGGGGAGCATCTCACAGCTCCAGGTACCTCTTGTGAGCCTTTCCCTAGGAGACCCACAGCCTGGGCAGGCAGTCCCAAAAGGCAGGAGAAGGAAAGTGCACAGCTGGAAACAGCTCTCTACAGAGCTCTTGGTGCTTTGTCAATAATTCATGCTCAAGGCTACCAAGACAAAAGTGCCAGGCTGGCACCTGGGAAGCATCCCTCCCTCTGGCAGGGCAGAACAGTTGGGAACAGAGCCAGGAGTAGCCCAGGGGCCAGAAAAAAATCCCCAAGGAGTCTTCTGCAGCACTAAGGCTTAATAACACTTACATGATCTTCTAGGGTCACATCTTCCCTTGAAACACCCAGGTTGGCTTTGGCAATTCCAGGCTGGATAATCATTTCTTTTAGGAACTGGGAATACAGATCCCTTAAAGAAGAAAAGAGGAATTTGCAATGAGGAAGATAAGGTCAAGGTGAGCACAGAGAGTTCAAACAGATCTCTCTGTCCCATCCTGGTCACCCAGAAAGCATCTGATTTTCTCTTCAGTGTAACTGAAGGGGTCAATCTACCAGGCAGCTGGGAGAACAGCACATTCCACACAAGAACAATTTATTTCATGGAAGTACTTAATTATTTAGAGACTATTCTCCTTCTCTGCAGATATCTTTAGAAATAAAAGGACAAGTACCAACATCCTCACCTCTGTTTCTTCAGCAATGAGCTCCATAAGGCTTTCTCTAAAGGGAGGTAGTTCAGGAGTATCTGCACAGGAAACAGGTGAACAGGAATTAGTATTCAATGAGCTGTTACACCTGCAAGATGAGCAAAGCAAACACAGTGGCTCAGAACTTGCTTTTGGAAAATACTGGGAGTTTTCTCCAGAAAGCCCAGTACTTTGCCAAGCCACAGTCAGGAATATTTCAGGGACTGGCTTTCAACATAGCACTATTTGTAGGACTGATCAATAGCTAACCTGACCGAAATGCACTGCTAGCTTGAAACTGAGGCTGTTCACATCCAAAGTGCTGATCTCCAAAAATTCCTGCTGACTTCTAGTGCCTTTTAAGCTCTGGATTTATTGCTTGTTTGTTTACAACTTTAAGCGCCAAAAAATAGCTACATGTACTTAATCAACCCAAAGCATCACTCGCAAGAAAGAAAAGCACCCCAAGCAAAACCCACCTTCCAGCACAGGCAGCGCAGCCCACCATCAAAGGGAATTCCTGTGGAACACCAGGCAAAGAAACAACCACGTTAGCCCATCTCTCACCGCGGATTGCTGATGTCACCTCACAAACAGGCCTGGCAACATTTTTTCTCCCCGAAGGGCATGAAGTTTCCCCAGGGACGCTGCCGGGGTTATCCACAGTGTCTCCCACGGGGACCCGCCCGTGCCCAGAGCCCAGCCTGGGGCCGGTCCCCGCGGAACTCACCACTGAAGCACAGCTCGCGGAGCTTGGTCAGAGCCACCGTGGGTTCGCCAAGCACCTCCTGGAAGTCCGCGATCCTGAGGGGAGCGAAGCCGCGGGCGTCATCAGGGTTGGTACGGGCAACCCGAGACCCTCCAGAGCCCGCAACCCCTCAGAGCCCCCGATTCTCGAGAGCTCCCACCCCGCCCAGCGCAGGCCCGGGTAAAGCGGGGAGGGGAAAGACCACCGTTCCTACACAGACCCCAACACCGACCTGCTCTGGTGCAGCCGCGACATGGCGGCCCCAGCGCCCCTTCCCCGCGCGCCGCATAAACACTCCGGCTGGAAACGCTGCCCGGGGAAGGGGGATGCGGGACGGGCCCCACCCCGGCGGGCCCGCCCCATGAGGGCGCGGCGACACGGGCCGCTCCCACACGAACCCTTCCCTGCGCTGAGCCCCGCCCGCCCGCCTCAGGGCGCCTTTCCTGAGCGCTGAGCCCCGCCCCCTCCGTGGCACGGCCTCGGCCCGCCCCGGGGGCTAAACCCCGCCCCCATGGCGGACACGCGGCACCAAGCCCCGCCCCCTGACCGCCTCAGGGCGTTCCTGCCGCCCCGCCAGCCCGGTCCCTGCCCGGTGCCTGCCCGGTCCCTGCCCCTCGCGCCCACCCCCGGCTGCGGGGCACGGCGTGGGCCCCTCGCCAGGCACCAAGCGCCAGGAGAGACCCGCGGGCCGGAGCAGCCGGTCCCCCAAGCACTGAGGAGACCCCCGGGGTGGTCGCGCTGTCCCGGACACGCTCCAGCCCGTGCCAATGGCAGCCGTGAACGGGGCCCGCGGGAATGGCGCCCCTCAGTGAGGCGGCGCGGTGGGACCTTGGCTCTGCGGTGCCGGCAGCCGCGGCCCCTGAGCGAGGGACAGGCCGGGCTGCGCGAACCCTCCCGGGGAGGCCCTGCCGGGACGGCGCGGCCCAGCTCTGCCCCCCGCAGTGACGTCAGTGCCTCCGTCATGGCCTTGTGACGTCACGGAACGTCCCCGTCCCCGCCGGGTCCCCGCTGACCGAGCGTTCCGGCCGGGCCGGTGTTTCCGGGGAAGGACTCGGTGGCGCTTCCGGCGCGGGGGGAGGAAGTGACGGCGGGTTTGTTGACAGCGGAGGCCGCGGCGGGGGGAGCGGGCCCTAGCAGGACGCGGACCCCGGCCCGCCCCGGGGACCCGGGACCAGCCAGGACCAGTCCCCCATGGCGCCAGGTGAGTACCGGTGCCCTCCTCCCCAGCCCGACCCGCGGGCACCAGGCCTGCCCGCCCGGGCGGGGGGAGGAACCGCCGCCCCCGGCAGTGCCGGACGGTGTCCCCGGCGCAGTCCCCATCCCCTCCCGGGGACTGCCAAGAGCAGCCGGGCCCCGGCGAGCAGGGCTCCGGGCCGCGGCAGCAGCTCCGGCGCTGCCCGGCGAGGTGACCTCTGAGTGCCTGGGGGACGCGGGAGGGCTCGCGTTCGGGGCCAGCGCTGCCCGCGGGGTTGATAGAGACCATCGCGGGCTGATGGAGCCCCAGCGTCCAGGGAGCCGTGACCAAGGGCTCTAGGTAGTCTTCTTGGGCAGTGATCTATGGAATGAAAATCCATGATGTAATTCAGTGAGCTGAAGGAGCATCTTTACTGCAGGCAAATACAAATATCAATACATTCCCCGGCGAGTGCGAGCTGGCTCACTGACGATGTCAGTCCTGGCTGGCTGACAGGTTTGGGAGTTGCAGGCTTTACTGGGACAGAGGGTAGTTCGATCTCCTCCTAATTCACTTTCCCTAGTGTAAGAAGGGACAGCATTTCCCCACACAGGGAGCCATGACCCATCAATTAATAAAGTCACAGTGATTTGCAGCTGCAAGATGCCAGCTAAAGTGACAGTGCAGATTCCCTTCAGAGTATAATCTGTGCCAAACTCTGCATTTACATTACACTCTTAATTCTGAAGTCACTGTAATCAGCTCGTGGCAGTGCATGTTGTTTGCCCTCTCCTTGGATGAGTCCCTAATGCTGGAAAAGTCAGCTTTGCCAGTCATTTTTGTAGCAACAGCATAAACGTTATGTAGTTGGCATGGAGCCACGGTGAGTCAGGCTTGGCTCTGGGCACTGCCTGGAGAGAGGCTGGGAGAGATGATTGGTCTGAAGTCCAAGAGAGAAGATATTGGCACTGGCAGCCCCAGAAGTGCCAGGAGAGGTCCTGAGCCTCACGTGCCAGTGCAGCCTGGAAATAAGCAATACTTACAAAGAGGCTGGTGGATCCTGGATGCTGGGAATGGGGTGAGTGAGCTACCTGTACTGCATCTGGTTTTGGGTCCGTGGATGGCAGGAGGTTGCTGTTCCTGCACAGAGAGGGCTGTGTGCCCATGGAAAGGGCTTTTTTGTGCCTGCTCCTGAGGCTCTGAGGAACTCAATTCCTTGGTGCACTAAGATGGAGGCAAATCTGTGAGAGAAATAAATTGGGAAAAATACTGGCAGTTCAAGTTCTCGTCACTTTTCAATTCTTTCTCTTGAATTTTCTGCATCTTTCATGCATGTCTTTAACCCTGCCAAGACCCACATGGCACCAGGTAGTTCATTGCTTGAAAAGCACTGATGGCAGTCACTAGGCAGCTTGATCCTGAAGCGTGTGTGAAGCTTCCTGAGGAGAACAGTTAGACAAATGTTAATGATTTTTCAGCCTCTCATTTCTTTGTGTCACACGCTGAGGTTATAACTAGAGACAGTATTGCTCAGGGCAGCTATTGACACTCTTACTTCCCTCTCTGCTGCCAAGGTGTCATGTCTTCAGTCTAAGGAGGGAGAGGCCAGCTTGTGTTGTGTCCTGGACAAAAGGTCACAGCAGCTGCTCAGATAGCTGTAATAAATCAGGAGGGTGAAAACTTTTCTTTGGTCTTATTTCACTGGGACAGTGATATAAATCTTGATACTAAACTTCTTCATGGGATTGTGTTGGTGGATCACAGGGAACTCAGAAGTTAAAGGGCAGCTGATTTCTTCAGGGCTGAGATCAACCAGCTGCATTGTGCTGGTCTCAGCAGAGAGGGAACAGAGGCTTGTCAGAGCCACAGGAAGGCAGTCCTTGCCCTCTGGTGCTCTGAGCTGCTTGGACAAGTCCCAAGCACTGGCCGTTTCCAGCTGCACGTGACAGTAGATTGTCAATGGGAATTTGTTTTCGAGTTCTCCGGCCCTCGGTAGTAAACAGTGGAAGAACACTGGCTGTAGGGACCTCCTGTCTGATGACACAGGGGAACTGGTAGGGACAGCAGAACACGCTTCCCAGCTGGTTCAGATCTTCCTGCCAATCTTGCCTTTCAGGAAAGAGTCTCTCCAGCAAGCTTCAGGCAAAATCTGCGAGAGGGACTTGTTCTGGAGGTGAGGCCGATTCATCTCCAAAGCAGACACAGGACAGCTTCCTCCAGCCTGCATTCCATTTGCCAGGACCTCCCAGCCAGTGAAACAATACTCTGCACTCAGTGGCCCGTTTCAGCCTTGACTTCTCACCTTACTTAATTCCAAAGGAGAGAACTGTGGATTGTGGAGCTCCTCCTTTATCAAAGCTAAAACCCCTCAATTTTTGTGGACTGGACCACATGCACCTCAAAGGAGCTATTGTGGCACTATTGAGATGTTCTTGTGACCCCCAGCTCAGCACTCTGTGACCAAAAGAGCAAGTTACACCCTTAATACCATGATTGGAGAGAGTTTAAAGTATAATTTTTATGTTTGCTGAGGTTTTAGCGTTTTTTGCCTCAGGGGCTTTTTAGAGTGATTAAGCTGAGGAATGGGAGTTAAACTCTTCTGTCTTGTACTGATACCATAGGATTGAAAGAAAGAGCAGCAGAGGCTTTAGAGAAGCAGAGAGCTGGTGACACACAAGTGTCCTGCTATTTGCAGCTGCAGGATAAAGATCAGAAACAGAATATGGTTAAGGACATTTGGCAACAACTTCTCCAGCAGTGGCTGCTCAGCTGGGGTGCAGAGAATAACAGCTGCCTCCACAGCACCAATATTCTCAGGGCCAGCAGGGACAGACTTATTGATAAGATACAGTTTTTATATAAAAAATAAACCTTTCGACACAATTTTTTGTGTCTGTGGAAATATTTAGAAAAGTTTTGGTTTGCTTATGTGATTTGACCCTTTGAAAGTGAAATGTCACTGTTGGTCTTCAAGTTAACTCTTCTGCTAAGCCCTCAAGGCCCCAGGGAGCAAGTCTTGATACCAGAGCAGTCAGAACATTTCAAATCAGAAAACGTACAGGGATAGCTTTTGCCACTTGTCTGCCTCACCCATCCTTTACCTGTTCCCAAAATGAAGAAGAGCAAAAGCACCTTATGTTTTTCCAGTTTAGTCACTTGTACTCCTTTGTGACAGATTTGGGATAGTGAGCTGGGTGTAGAGGTGTCCAGCACAATCACAACCCTTGCATTACACTGTGCTCAAATGGATCCCAGACCAGTCCATGTGTTTCCCTCTGGCTTCTGATCCACTTCACGCTCTAGTTCAAGGACTTGCATGAAGCTTCTGGCTTGTCACTATAGAGAAACACGGAGCTTGAAAATTAGACTTGACTTGGAATGTTGGCAAAGAGAATTGCAGGCAGGAGATACAGGGCCACAGATCCCACTGGTGACATACAAAGGATTACATTGACAGTAAATGTTCTGCTGGTTTATCCAACCCACTCTAAAGGAAACCAAGCAATGTGGCTTCTGCCACTTCCCTTTCCGAGGGCCTTTGGCAGCCAGATAACCCTGCAATGAGGAAGCATTTTGCTGCGTAGCCTCATTTCCAAACACATCACACTAACTCATTCCCACAGTATCCCCTCAGAGTGGGAATACCAAGGAATTAAAGGCACACTGCCAGAGAGGCCAAACTGCTGCAGGTCCTTTTGAGGTCAGCAAGGGATGGGCTGTAAATACAACAAACATCCTGTTGGTGTGGCAGCTTTGTGGGACACTTGCAGTTGTGCTTTTCTCAATGCATCTTTTTTCCCCTCTCTGCTTGTAGCTGTCCTGATGGCCCCATAACTTCATCCCAGAACTTCATTTGAGGGAAGGATCTCCTGCATCAAAAGCTTCCTTCTGCTCTTCTCCTTCCCATAATTTCCCTCAAAATGGCATCTGACAGTCCCGAGTCACTGATGACCTTGTGCACCGATTACTGCCTTCGCAACCTGGAGGGGACTCTCTGCTACCTCCTGGACAACGAAACGCTCCGGCTCCATCCCGACATCTTCCTGCCAAGCGAGATCTGTGACAGACTTGTCAATGAGTACGTTTCAGGCCTAGTTTGGGAAGGAGCTTTGAGCTCAGAGAGGTGTATAGTTCTCCAAAAAGAATTACGGCAAAGAATTCATAGGGCTCTGTTTTTCCAGTTGATCGTATTGGCAAATAAGGGTTTGCATGAACTTCAGAAGGAAGTGTTCCCTTTTGTAGTGCTGTCATTCTAATTTCTGTGGTAATCAGCCTTTCCAAGTTAGTCAGAGCTCAACGAGATCCTGTTAAAAGGGAAATTAAAAGAGTAAAACCAGAGTGAAACAGTCACTGCTCCTTCCTAGAATGTCAGTGAGCAACAAAGAAGCCTTCCCATTTCCCACATCCGAAGTATTACAACACTCTCTCCAAGCAGAGAAATAAGAGCACAGAATGTTAACAGGTGTTAAACTTTAAGGCTGCTGCTCCCATAGTTTTATAAAGCAACCTGTCTCCAGGGATTTATGTAATTTGGCTGTCACAGTCTCTCTTGGCTGAACTTGTGCCCACAAAGTCTGGCAGAGAATTTTGGCCAGCTAATTTTCTGGGGAAAAAAAAAAAAAAACAAAAAAACCCCAACACATTACTAAGTTTAAACAGCTAGGGAAAAAAATCCTGGAGTCTGTGCTTGCCATACACAGAGTCTTGCACAAATCTTTGTCCAAGGATTTCCCAGGGATTGTTAGTTCTGTGCCAGAAGAAGTGGGTGAGCTCCTTTGCCCCAAAGGCTGATCTGGGTGATTGGGGGCAGGGGGGATTTGGTGTGTGCCCACACCCCGATCACGTTTCCTTGTCACCAGTGTGGGTGCCAGAGCTGTGGCTGAGCCTGTACTCTGCTAACACCATTTCCCCACACAGGTACGTGGAGCTGGTGAAGACAGACAGCATCTTTGAACCCCATGAGAGCTTCTTCACCCTCTTCTCAGACCCACGGAGCACCAGGCTAGCTCGGATCCACCTGCGGGAACACATTGTGCAGGACCAGGACCTGGAGGCCATCAGGAAGCAGGTGGTGTTGCACTGGCAGCTGCCACCTCATGTAGCAGCATTGCTGCATGGGCACCATCTAGAATCCCAGACACACAGAGATTCCCAAGGCCACTGTTGGGAATGACACAGGACACTGGTCAAGTTGGGTGATACGTGGTCTCAGGCTGTCCTAGTGGGAGGTGTAGAGCAAACAGTGTGGGCACTTTACCTGTGAAGTCTCTCTAACCTTGATTTCCCTTTTTTCAGGATCTTATTGAGCTCTACCTGACTAACTGTGAGAAGCTGACAGCCAAGAGCCTGCAAACCTTGGTGAGCTTCAGCCACACACTGATCTCCCTGAGCCTCTTTGGCTGCTGCAATATCTTCTATGAGGAGGAGAACCCTGGGGGCTGTGAGGACGACTGCCTGGTGAACCCCACTCGCCAGGTCTTGGTCAAGGACTTTACTTTTGAGGGCTTCAGCCGCCTGCGCTTCCTGAACCTGGGCCGCCTGATCGAGGGAGTAAACGTGGAGACACTGCTGCGGCCCTTGGCCTCCCTTGCAGCTCTCGACCTTTCTGGGATCCAGCTGAATGATGTGGGATTCCTGACCCAGTGGAAGGACAGTCTGGTTTCCTTAGTGCTTTACAACATGGACCTTTCTGAGGAGCACATCCAAGTGATCGCACAGCTTCGCAAGCTCAGGTCAGCAGATCTGTTCTGATAGGGAAAGGTCTTTCAGGAATGGTCTTCTTGCCTGCTACCAAAGAGGCACCCACTGCTGGGTTCAGCTTATAAACCTTCCTGTGAACAGGCTCACTCATTGACTCACTGTACATAACTGACCTGTCTAAAGCCAGCTGGAATTTTGCTTGTAAGAAGACACCACTTAGCAGAAACTTCCCTCTGGAGAAACAAAAAACAACACACATGTGACCCCGTTGCCCCACTTGGTGTGCAACAGGTAGAAGACACTTTAGTGAGTGAGATATTGGCTCCAGTCTTAGGCAAGAGCCAGCAAAGTCTCTCTGCCCTGTAAGGGACCCCACCTGCACACGATGGATGGTCAGTTTGTCCCACCACTCCCTTAGCATCAGGTTTTCCCCAAAGCTTGAGCATTTAAATATCTGAAAGAAATCAGGATAATGTAATAGCCTGGGGTAGAAAAATTGTAAGATTGGGAAGGCAGACAAAAACCTGTGTAACTTAATTTATGGGATGAGGCAAGATACATTTCTGAGGATGCATAGATTCTCTGATGCATCTTAATAATCTCCAGGTAGAAATGCTCAGGTGGCTGCTGTGATGGAGTTTGGAAAAAGCAGTTTCTGAGCCTGGAGCAATTTCCTTTGTGATGTGTGGCCAGATGATTCACTGTGGTCCATTCCAAGTGGCCCTCTACCAGATACTTGTGTGCTTTGGTTGAAGACAGCTGCTGCTGCCAGAGCCTACAGAACCACATTCCTGTATCTTGGGAAGGAAATAATGATAAATAATAATCACATTTGGCTCTGGTAGGGAGGCAGAAACCCCAGCTAATGCTTTCCAGGCTGTGAGATACTCTCTATCACCTGCAGGCACCTGGATATCTCCCGAGACCATCTGTCCAGTTATTACAAGTTCAAGCTGACCCGGCGGGTTCTAAACTTGTTTGTGGAAAACCTGGTGAACCTCACTTCGCTTGACATCTCAGGGCACACCATGCTGGAGAACTGCACTATTCCCAGCATGGAGGAGAAGATGGGCCAGACAAGGTAAGGGAACAGCAATTACTGAGGTATGTTTGGATGGATGGATCAGTCAAAGATGAATTAAGAAGAGTTCCCTCTTCTAAGTTCCCAAATTCTGTAGGTCTAATTAGTACTAAAAAGCAGGATACAACTCTTGCCAGCTTCCCCTGACAGTAAAGACTGGTGTGAGAATCAGCTGTGATTGCTGTATGCAACACATGTAAGGACTTGTAAGAGTAATAAAGAATTCATCCCATCTGCCTGCCATGCATATCATATTTCAGTTCTTTTCCACACACATTCTCCCAGGGATCTCCTGCAGGATTTTTTTCTGAAAGGACTCCAAAGCCCTTTACACATTTCCTACACAAAATATTCTTGCCCTTGCTGAAATGCAGGCTCTTCTGACAGAACATTTATACACTGAGTCAATACAATAGCATTCATAGGAGGGCTGAGTGTTTTAGGAACTTGGAATCTCAAGGCCTGTTTTCAGATTTGACCTGGATACTGTGCAGATCAACTCTTGGAAATCCTGGTGCCCCTCAGTAGAGACATACCTAGAGATCTGGTTTTCCAGATCAGCCAAGAACTCTGCCCTCCTATAAATCACCTACTGAACAGAAGCCAAGAAGTGAGACAGTACTGGCTCCTTTTCACCAGAGCTGGTGAAAATGCACTGGCTCTTGGTCAATAAGGAACATGGCAGCATAAACAGTGTTCCTGCATGCTCACAGAAGCAGGCTTAGCCTGTCACATTGCAAATACATTGGATAAGTGAAATCCACCTCCCTTTAAGAGGAAATTTTCACCTCAGCTAGTGAATTTCCAGGACAAATTTTACCTGGGAAAACTGCATCCTGTCTGCAGGAATTCTTACTGCTGCTTCCATTCAACACGTTCATCTTTCACTCAGGATCACCTGGGATGAATATTTAGAGTTATGTTCATAAGCAGCTGCCTGGTATAAAATGAAGCATAGCTTTTACTTCTCTGGGTATGAAGCAGTACAGTCAGAGTGAATGGGGGGCTGACAGCCATCTTTGTGGCAGGGGACACCTGGAGTAATATGGTACCAACATGAGCAATCTCTTGTTTTTTCACCCCAGCATTGAGCCAGCAAAGAGCAGCATTGCTCCCTTCAGGGGTCTGAAACGACCACTCCAGTTCTTGGGCCTTTTTGAAACATCCCTCTGCCGCCTGACCCATATTCCAGCCTACAAGGTAAGGAGGCTGCAGGAATATTGGAAGTAGGAACTTGTTAGAAGTTGAAAGAACATGAAAATACTGGCTGCCAGTAGAGTGGAGTTCTTTGAGTCTTGGGTGTGACAACTGAGCTCTGACCTTTCAATAACTACTTCATAATGCCAGAAAACTGCCAGAAAGCAAGATGGCATATAGTTTTTATAAGGGTTGAAAAATGTGCCTCTTGGAAAAAAAGCATGGAGAAACTATCCTGCCTAAAGGATGTCTGTGACTACAGAAAAGGATTTAAGACAGTAGGAGTTCTACTTTTGAATAGCATCCTCATGCCCCAAAGTTGCCCTTTCTCATCCCTTTGGACTGAAAAGTGACTCAGCCTCTGTCCCATCCTGGGCTGAATCTACTCTCAGGGCAGAGGGAAGGTATACCCTTTGTCCTTTCAGTGTTTCCTTCTCATGTTGGTTTTCCTACTTCATAATTTCTCCCCCAACTCTTTTTGCTCCTCCACGCCAGGTGAGTGGAGACAAGAATGAAGAGCAAGTCCTGAATGCTATTGAGGCCTACACTGAGCACCGGCCAGAAATCACTTCCCGGGCCATCAACCTGCTTTTCGACATTGCCCGCATCGAGCGCTGCAGCCAGCTGCTGAGAGCCCTGCAGGTAAGCCTTGGCCTCACCCTCACAAGGGGAATTTTGCACTCCCAGTCTTTTTTTCCACTCTGGGACACTGTATCAGGCCATTCCAGAGAAAGTTCCTGTAGCGCAGTAGAACTGGGTACCTTCATTTCCTAAGCACGTTCCTGCAATGCCTGGGCCACACATTCCTTGTGGGCTTCTAACAGTCACTCCAAGAATTAACAGCGAGTCCGTGGCACTAAAGCTCCCTGTTGCTTCTCTGCAGCTGGTGATCACAGCCCTCAAGTGCCACAAGGATGACAAAAACATCCAGGTGACGGGCAGCGCTGCACTGTTCTACTTGACCAACTCCGAGTACCGCATGGAGCAGAGCGTGAAGCTGCGGCGCCAGGTCATCCAGGTGGTGCTGAATGGCATGGAATCCTACCAGGAGGTCACAGTAAGAACAGCCCAGGCACCTTTGATTCCCACAGTCCTCTTTATCTGTATCAATTCTTTAGCCTGGTGTCAGCATTTGGGTTTCCTCTGCCTGCAGGGAGTTAAACAAGGCAGAGAAAAGGCTCAGGTCTGCTCCTGGCCTCCATTCAACAATGAGGATTAAAAGCAGGGTGCTTCTTTTTATCCATGGACTGTGGTCAAAAGGTGTATGTGACACACAGACACCGAGCACTGACTGTGGGGTGAAATCGTTGTGGGTAAAGGGGGTGTTGAATCACTGGGAAGAAACTGTTGCGGTGGATCCCCCCGAGCCCCCCATACCCCCGGCTGGGTCCCTGCCGTGAGACTCTGAGATAGTCCTTTGTCTAATGTTCCAGCAGCCCGGGCTCTGATCTGGTTGGTTGTTTATCCCAGCTCCACTCCTGGTATCCCCTTTCCCCCCTCTCTGTGACAAAACCAAGGGGACACAGAGCCTCGTTCTCTTACCCCGGCCACTTCTTGCCCAGGTTGGTGCTCTTTCTCTCGGTACAGAGGGAGTAAATGACTTAACACCATAAAAGGGGTTTGAGCAATATTTCTCTTCTCTAGTTCTGCTTCTGGTGAGTAGCTAACAGCTGGCACTGGCTTAAGTGGAGTTGCACAGCCGAGGAATATTTAGGCTGTAAACGGTTTAAGATATTCCAAGGCATAAAGAGGCAGTCTCACTACAGAAATTAAGCAGTGTACAAAGCTATTCAATTACCAGAAGAAACATCTTTAATCTCTGTACTGGACATTGCTTGGAAAGCAGTGGACCCTGGATAATTGGGTGGCCTTATGAGACTGGAGTGACAGTCATGAAGTATGGCTAAAGTACACCACTAGACCAGAGGGTAACAGAAATCTCAGTAGCTGTAATCAGGCAAGAAGATGGCTTCAATCCCAAGCAGCAAGGAAACATGAGGTGGCGGGGTCTGTGATTTTGTAGCCACTTGGCCCAGTGTTTGCTTCCTTTTGACCCAGGTACAGCGGAACTGCTGCCTGACACTGTGTAACTTCAGCATTCCCGAGGAGCTGGAGTTCCAGTACCGCCGAGTGAACGAGCTGCTGCTGAACATTCTCAACCAGAGCCGGCAGGACGAGTCCATCCAGCGCATCGCTGTGCACCTCTGCAATGCCCTGGTCTGCCAGGTGGACAACGACCACAAAGAAGCTGTGGGCAAGATGGGGTTTGTCATGGTTGGTATGGTCCCAAGGTGTCTACTTATCCGTAACCCAGGCTAGTACAATTCCCTTGCAGCTGTCCATCAAATGCCTCCAGCCATGATCCAACCTCGCAAGATCACAGGAGGGAACCAGTGTCACCAATGCTGACCTCTCCTGGAACCTACCCCTTAACTTACTTACCAACACTGGAAGTTATGATCACAGAGACCGGGGGTGTGAGGGCAGAAAGGCACTGTAACCTTACACCCGACCTCACCACATTGGGTTATTTCCAGATCTGGTGCCACCATGTGACTGGCTCCTCCTCCTCCCCAAGTTTGCATCAGCTTCCCAACTCAACTCATATCCCTCATCTTTTCCACAAACTGCAGAGACTGTTGTTTTAGTGCAGTTATGCTTTATGCATCCTAGACCTTGTCATACAGATCAAAACTGACTCAACTGCAAACTCAACAGCTCAGGGGCTGTGGCATAGTTCAGCTCTGTGAATACTTGCAACTTGGAACATAACTCAGTTCCTCTGGTTTAGAGAAAAAGATATCAAGTAGGTTCTCTGCAAAAGATCAAAATTGGCCATAACTGCTCCTGTGATACTACAGGGCTGGTTAAGTTTTAGCTCCATGATTTTTGAACTGTTTCTCACTCTTCCTCTTTCTTTGCCCACAGACAATGCTAAAGTTGATTCAGAAGAAGTTGGCTGATAAAACGGTGAGTATTTCCTAAAAAAACCATATACATAGAGTATTTTCTCTTCAGTCTGACTTAGGCATGGAGATCAGCCCAGAGTGCCAGCTCAGCTTCTCTAACAAACACAAGACATCTCAGCTGACACTGTAGAGTTTCCTGTCCCAGGGTGAGCGCAGGGGAATGTGACAAAAATACTAAACAAAAAAAAAACACTTACTGACAAGCTGAAAGTGAACAACAAGGTTTTCTTACCTCTGAAGTCATCTAGGGTGATGCCAGAGAGGAAACAGGTGGTTGGTTTGCACCAGGCTCCTGCATTAGCAAAGCTCTGATTCTGTCCCTTTCCCTATAGTGTGATCAGGTGATGGAGTTCTCCTGGAGTGCTCTCTGGAACATCACTGATGAGACCCCAGATAACTGCGAGATGTTCCTTAACTACAGTGGCATGAAACTGTTCTTGGAGTGCTTGAAAGTAAGTGTCTGATTGTCTCTGGAGAGATGCTGACAGGAGCAGTGGAGATGCAGGTACCTGAGCAGGATCCCTGGCTCTGCTCCTCTCCAAGCATTACTTCCAACATTGCACAAACAGGAAAGTAAAAGCTTGTACATGCTTTTTACATGTTTTTACATGTACATACATGTACCTACACAAGTAAAAGCTTGTTCTTTCTCACATCATTCCACCCAGCCAGTAGAACAGAGAAACTTACAGTGAACACATCTTCCCCTTTCCCCGTCGTTGCTCAGCCCCCTCAAGCAGAGCAGCAGTGAACAGTGGGACTGGTTTTGACCCTCTCTTTTCACCCATACCTTTAGCACCATTTGGCACCTGCTGACTACCTAAAAATACTGAGCTTGTCTAGATGTGCTGTACAGTCTTTTCCCAGGGTTGCTTGTTCTCAGCATCATCAGAGTCCTACCTGTGTATAATCCTGTTCCTTGCCTGGCCAGGAGTTCCCAGAGAAACAGGAGCTGCACCGCAACATGCTCGGCCTCCTGGGCAATGTGGCAGAGGTGAAGGAGCTCCGCCCACAGCTCATGACCTCCCAGTTCATCAGTGTGTTCAGGTGAGTGCCTGGCTGGTGACCAGCTGGGCTCTGATCTCTTCTCCTGAACCACCTAGAGACTTGTGAATCTTGGCTGCATCAGCAGCTCTAAGTGATCTCTTCTCTCTTGGCAGCAACCTCCTGGAGAGCAAAGCCGATGGGATTGAGGTGTCATATAATGCCTGTGGAGTGCTCTCCCATATCATGTTTGATGGTCCAGAGGCCTGGGGGATCTGTGAGCCTCACAGAGAGGAAGTTGTGAAGAGGATGTGGGCAGCCATCCAGAGCTGGGATATCAACTCCAGGAGAAATATCAATTACAGGTGAGGAATGGAAAAGATTAGCCCACTCACCCAGGAGCCAGGGTTGTCACAGGAAGGAAACATCAACAGAGAGAAAGGAAGAAAGAGAGCCCAGTTCGAAGGCTCTGTTCAGAATATCCTCAGGGACATATTCTTTAGTGAAGGTTTTACATCTTCCTTTGAAACATATTACATAAGATGCTGAAATTAGACACCTTTACCTGACAATTCCTATGGGAGAAGTTTGGCAGCCCAGCAGAATTTCTCCTGTATGTTTGTGCTGAAATTGAGTAGTTCAGGAAAACCATGATCTGTCTGGGACTGCCAAAGCATTTTCCTCTGATATTGCTGTCCTTTGCAGTCTGTCTTTTTAAGTCTGTTTGCTTCCCAAAGTCACGTGCTTTCACTCTTCTCTGGGGCATATTTAGACAGTTAGAAATCCCTTCAAAGGTTAATACAACTGCTGGAATCCTCTAAACTCCTTCCTGTAAGAGGGTATCAGGTACTCAGAATTCCCTTAGTGCTTGGCAAGGATCCAGAACTGGCATTCCAGTGCCTGTCTACAGTACAGACAGTGTAGTATTGTCAGAAGAAACGCAGCAACCCTTGCACATGTGCAGCCAGCTTTGCCTGGGTATGGTTTGGCTTTGTCTCTCCTCAAACTGATCCAGTGCTGCTGGATTTCAACTCTTGTGAGGAAATACCTAATGGAGGATGGAAATCAGTTCCTAGGCTCAGTTGCCTTCATTGCAGCTATTTCTCTGGGGAGTGTGTGCTGAAATGGTGAGGTCTGTAATCCTGCCAGCACTTCCCTGGGACACAGACTTAGCCTTGGTGCCAAAATCTTTGACATGCCAATGGATTTACTGCTGTGGTATCCATGGGCAGAGAGTTTGTATTGCTGTGAGTGGCAAAGGTGCTGAAAGAATTAGCTCTCGGATTTTTAACAACTTCTGTAATATTTCTGTGCAGGTCATTTGAACCAATCCTTCGACTTCTTCCACAAGGAATCTCCCCAGTAAGCCAGCACTGGGCCACCTGGGCACTCTATAACCTGGTCTCTGTCTACCGTAAGTTCTCTTTTTGAAATCATATCCCCTGCACTGTAGAAGTTTAGGGGGTGGACTTGAGGCTGTCAGCAGAAAAATCCTTCCCACATAAACGATGTAGGTAGAGAAAATCTTCTTTGAATGATGCAGAAATGTCCAGGCAGCACAGCCAAACAAAGGTAATTAGACTTGGTGTGTAGGAAATTCCTTCACTGTCTTGATCCTTCTTCTGTTCCTGCCACCCTTTGTACCACTGTTGTGAGGGTTCACAAGCACCTGCTTTATTCTTTTCTCTGCAGCTGACAAGTACTGCCCACTGCTGATCAAAGAAGGTGGGATTCCTCTCCTGAAGGACATGATTAAAATGGCCTCAGCACGACAAGAGACCAAGGAAATGGCCCGGTAGGACACCAGTGCACCACCACAAACTCATTTTAGCTTTAGTTTAGTTCTTAATTCTTCCACATGAAGTGAGGCAACCAAAGCAAGGCCTGTAGTGATGTGTATGAGAGGTATGAAGTGAACACAAGAGAAGTAGAGGAAAAAGAGGATGAAAACATTAGACTAGAGATGATTAGAGGTGGGCAGTACACACAGATCATTGCTAGGCAACTGGGTTGTAGATTGGCTTGTTGAGCAAGGGAGCCACATGGCTAATTGTAGTTTTGAGGCCATTAGTCTCCAGTTATCACTTTCGCCCATAACTGGGTGGGCTCCCTGTCTTCAGAATCATACTGGCCTGTCACTGAACTGCCAACTGCACAGTTAAAATGAGAGCATTTTTCAGAAGGTAGAGTCCATCACCCTTGCAATGACACCTTTCTTTGGAGTCATCCTTTTAAGAGTTGTAAAAGCCAGCTGCAGTTTCTGATCACTGGCAGAGTGAGAGCTGTAATTTCATGCCTGCAGAATGAATAGAAGAGAGAGGTAGATACCAGGGAATACGTACTTGGTGAGTGGGCAGCAGGTATTCCCACAGCTGAAGGGTTGCTAAATGCTGGAGGGGACTGGAGCCTACAGAAGACAGTCACAGTTATACACAGTGTGTGGGATGGGACAGGTGACAGCACAGTGCAGGATAAATATTTATATTCATGTGTTTCCTGGTAGGATTTAAAGGCATCCAAGGTTTTGAATATGGGGGTGATGAATGAATGGTCACAACTGAATCTGGGTGTGCACTACCATAACTTGACGTTCCAAACTGGTTTGTGGAGTTTACTGGTTTTGACACAGTTTGTGTCTCAGATACAAACAGGACACAGTTACACAGAAATCAACTCTGGAACAGTTCTTACCTTACTGTCTCACAGCTGAGATGCAATAAGCTTTAAACTAAACCGTCTCTCCTTGTCCTTGTTTTATCCATAGGAAAGTTATAGAGCACTGCAGTAACTTTAAGGAGGAGAACATGGACACTTCCAGATAGAGGCAATCACGCAATGCCTCTTGCCAGCACTGTATCCAGCTTCTCTCTAACTCACTGTACATAGGGAGGACTCTTTCTTACCAACCGCCCGTTGGAAGGAAACTTTATGTGTGTGTGTGAGACCCTCAGTAGATGAAGGTGAATAGGGGAGGGGGGAGGGACTTTTTGCACAACAAAATGCTTTCCTTAACTTAGTGGACTTTTTTGTTATGAAGTTTCAGGCTGAAGTTCTGTGTGTATGATTTCTGTATAAAAAGAAAACAAAAAACAAAGACAACTACATTATGTATCTTTTAACCTTTTTATTTTAGACCACACAGAGAGCCTCAAATGACCATGAGCTTGAAGACCTAGTTGTGTGATCACTAGTGTGACATGTCTATTTCCCACTTTTTAGAAAATTCCCTTTTGCTGTCCTGCATGAGGTCCTGTGATGTCTGCAAGAACAGTCCGGAATCAGCAATGGCTGCTCAGTGAGGTGACAGGCAGTGATGAGTTATTTATTTGGTTAGAGAGGTTGGGGGACACAATACCAGAGAGACAGACCAAAAGAACTGACCTTTTAGTGAGATGTATAAATGGAGAAACTAGAGAAGACCTTTCAAGCTAATTCACTCCCTTAAGAGCTTTTTAATAGAAGGCTCACATGAATGGAAGCACTGCTAATTCTATGTGGGTCATTTGGAAGTAAGACATTCCCAATAAAGTCAAGAGGTCTGTTTTGTCCCCATTGGCAGTACAGTAGGATCTGCCAGCCCACCCAGCCTCAGAAGGTCAGGAGTGACCAGTAAAACCAATTACACGTTCTTGGCCACACAGAGCTTCTCTCTCAAAGGGAGCCTGTGCAACAAGGCACAAGGTTTGTTCACAAAGTGCTGCACATCTGCATTCCAGTCCTTCACCACCCTTTTTAATTGTGTTCTATTTTGTGGGGAAGGGCTACAAAGCCAAACAGAGTATACTCTGCTAGGCCCTAGTCCAGAGCAGCTGTACCCCCTTGTGCAAGTCCCAGAAAGGGACTGGAGCTGTTCTGCTCTCTCTGTCTATGTCATCACAGGCTGTGCTCAGTAGCATCATAATCTCCCTTCACAGGAAGCTCACTGCAGCACAACTGCTGGAATTGGAGGTGAGGAGTCTCCAGGCACCCTCTGAAGGGCAGTCCCGGGAAATAGCACCTTTTGTTCCACCCCAACATCTTCCCCTTTTTTCGGAAGCAGAAGGCCCTATTCCTGACTCCCAGAGCAGTTTACAGTGCAGTCCCACTCCCATCAGCAGCATTACTCCAGTCTGTGTGACACAGGTGAGAGTCCTGCTGAGCTAGTCTTCACCTGTAACACTCCAGACCTGCAATGGCTCAAGAAGCTGAAGGCCAAGGCTTGCCTCACAGCCAGGCACTCAACAGCACAGTTGTCCATACCAGAGCCCACTGCTCACCACAGTTCTTTGACAATTCACAAATCTTCCCTTAGAAGGGATTCAGAAAAGATTTCATGCCTGGTAGAAGGACGCTGAGCCCATGGCCATGCAGGCTGGGACATTTCAGGCCTCAGAGCACAGTAACTCGCTGCTCTCTTCCCTCCTACACTTTGCTCTTGGATTTGAGTCGCTGCTATGAGGCTCTGCCAATGTGCAGAGTTCGTGTCGTCCTTGTGAACACGTTAGAGACGGATCCTTGATCCACAAACTGACACTTTAACTGACAGAACACAACTGCCTGGAGAGGTTTACTTTTACTGCCAATATGGTGTTATTCAATGTCTTTTTTTTTTTTTTCTTTTTAACCATACGTCATTTGTTTTGGTATTGTGAGATCTGTACTTTTTTCTTTTAAGTATTTTTCAAACTTATATATATTTTTGTGTCACTTTTAAATTGTTTTCATAAGATTTGCAAAACTTGACAAATTATACTTTTTTTGCAGTCATTTGAAATGTATTTTTCTCTCTCACTTATTCCTGTTTCCCAAGAATTTGTGTCCCTGTGAGCTTTGAGATAGGGAAGCTTATTTCAAGACCTGTTTTCTGTGTAACATTTGCTAATCTTCCTTGTAGATCCAAAACTAAGAGGGGCTGCAGATACAGCCTTGGTTGTTGGGGAGTCTGTTCTTTAATTCCCCATTTAGTGCTGTTGTCCTTGGGAAGTTGTGGCAGTGCCACCCACCATGTCTGCTTCCTTTCCAATGCCCATGTAGTGAAAGCTCCTGCTACTAAAATCTTTAACCACCTCACAAAAAGCACTCAAGATTCTGACCGTGTTGTCAAGGTGGCAGTAGAGCAGAAGGGGACACATCACAGATGTGAGGTATCAGAAACCCTTGACCCCAGAGAGCAGCTGCTGTGCTGGGGAGACAGTGGAGCTGAGGAACTCCCATCTCAGCTGGAGCAGATCCCAGCCTCTCATTGCAATCCAAGCCAAGCACTTGGGCTCTACTCTGAGATTTTTGCACAACTACATCAAGGCTAACGAACAACCAATGGCTTGGTTTTATCTGCCTTGAGACCCCAAAGGTTAGAGTTTTCCAAACCAGTGCTTCCACAAGTTGAGCAGTTACTGGAGCCTCACCTGCTGCATCTCAGACTAACAAGATCTACACTGCATCAAAGCTGTTTCACACTGTGAAGGTAACCTCTGTCCTCACTGCTCACAGACCCTCAGCAAGCTGTACCTCAGCCTGAACCAGGATAAAAAGATTTCAATTTCCCAGCAATAAGGAGATGAATGGAATCGGGCCAGGCTGCCAGAAAAGCTCAGCTTGCTGAAATCTGTCACCAATCCCAGGGGAAAGAGGGAACTGTAACTAGGCTGTTGCAGAAAGCCTCAGTAAGATTTTTGTCAGGCCACCAGCAAGGTAAATGCCTGAGGCAGCACACTAAAAGGAGTAACATCCCTGTTAGAGTAACATGAGCTTTGCCTACAAGCTTCAGTGTCTTCAAGATTTTGTGAGTTGAAAAATAACATTTTCCCTTCAGGAAGGAGCAAAAAGTATCCTCTGAGCACCTGAGCACAATCCAAGAATTCCTGTAATTGGAAATTTGAGACTAGTTTGGGCCTCAGTTTCCCTAGCCGAAACAACAGGCATAATGCATGACCTGAAAAGCACTTTTTGGTGGCAAGGATTTAACTGGTGCCATAGATCCAGAGCTGAGGACAGAACAGGCCTGCAGATATTGTATCAATGCTCTGCAAATGAGGGCAGGGCAAAGTGGCAGATTTTTTATGAAGGTTTAATTTAAAAGGTGAAGTTGGATACCCTGAAATGCTTGACTGCTCCAGGGATGCCTCTCAAGCCTTCCAGCTTTGCTGGATCAAAGGAACAAGCCAGGAAACTCCACACAAAATTATACAGCCAGTGACCAACCCTGCTCAGAAAACCAGAATGGGGTTCTATTTTTCAAATGAAAATCCAGCTGGAGAGAAGTTCATAGCATGTAAGGATATTGCAGAGGGGCTCCTTGTGCTCAGTAGCTGTTGGCCCACTCAGACTCTTCATGTTTTCACTACTACATTTCCTTTAATATTCCAAAGCTTGGCAAACAGAGCATGAACACAACTTAGTAGCTCTCTGCAGAGACTGTGCCAACAAAGGAACCCTCTTCCTGAACTGTGCATGGTTTCCTTCCTGGCTGGAGGCTGCCCTGTCCTTGAGTGGCTCTTTTCAGTGACCCAGCAGTGCCAGGTATCCGTGTTCTCTGGAGCAGATAAGAGCAAATTGGTGAGCAACTTCCCACCAGTGCTTCCATTTTACAAGATCTGTGGGAGGAATTGCTCATGAGGATTGGCATCTACTTGGATGATGTTTAACACCCAGCAGCACCAGACTTTCTCATCTAGACCAAGCCAAGAAAGTTTAGCACTGATATTTGTGGCAATCAGAACACTGCAGATAATTCATCTGCACCATGGCTGCTATTTCCCTGCACCTTCCTACTGAAATTATTCTCTTCAGCACTGAATCCTACCCAGCTTGTCACCATGGCTGGGCTTCTGCTGCTGCCACTCTGGTCTCTGCAAAAGATGAATAGGAAAAAAAGTCCTGGAGCTGTGAGTCAATTCCCTCTCATTACCTGAAGAAGGCAATTAATTGCCAGTAGGGCAAGAGCTAGAGGGCACTGCAGTCAGGCACTACCCATAGAAGAGACATTTCCTTGAGACTGTTTAGGGAGGAGTCTGCCACAGCTCAGGTGTTAGAGGACAACTTGTGCTGGAAAAAGAGAATTAAAAGTAGGGAAACAGCTGGTCTCCACGACAACCATGTGTATGAGGCACTGAGGGCAACAGTCATCAGGAATGGATGAAAAGCAACCTGGGGGCTGAAGGAGAAGGGAGCACTTAAGGAAATGAGGGAGATACTCTGCTGAACTGAAATACTTCTGCTTTAGCAAACTGTTTTGATTTCACCTAATTGTCACTGATTCTCTCTGTAACTCTTTTCTTGTTTTAAAAAAAGTTTTTAAGCTAACTATGTATTTCCTTGTTTTGCAATGAAAATACCCTCAGTTATAATGAGCAAGTGTCTCCTTTTACTCTCTCCATGGACCTGCCTGATGCTGAGGCCTGGTTCAAATGTTTGTACCTGGTGAAACTGAGCAAAAAAATCAAAATGCACAACTGTTGCTTTGTTACAATTCTGAATGAATTAACTTTTCTGTTGTATCCGTTGGATACCCGCTGTGTATTAAACCTAGTGCTCAAGAGTGTCTTCTTTCTTTTGTTCTGTCAATGTGGTTTATTTAGGTACATTACTGGTCCATTGACTCTCACATATTTAATTAAAAATGAAAGGATCTGCCACATGTTGATGATGCCATTCAGTACCTTTGCCTTTCATCACTCCAAAAGATACAATACTGCTTGTCAGCAGAAGAAAGCCATGGAGGAAGAGAGCATTGTTAGGAAATTGTGCAAGAGGAGAAAAAAATCAGAACAATATTTAAGTGTCCAGATTGCTCTGAACTCTGTAACGTATCTGCAGGTCATGCTCCACAGCCTGGGCTTTGTAAGGGGCAGGATCTGAGCACTTAAGAAAAGCCCATCTGCTTTAAGGCAAGTGTGACTTTCTTCTTAAGAGCCTGGTCCTGGAAGGGCTCAGTGCCAGTTAATTCAGTTGTCACTAAGGAGTCTAAAGGAGCAAGGTGAACAGGATGGGAGGAGCATTTGTATGAAACTGAACTGCCTCTGAGAACGTGTGCTGCTGTAAGAGTCCAGAGAGATACCTTAACCTTCCAGCACAGGGGATCCCCAGCTGCAATGCCATAGGAACCAAATACTCCACTCAGAAACTTGCTAGGGGAGACTTCCTGGAACTGAGCCTAATTTCAACCAGTCACTGAGGCTGAAACCGTTGAGAAAAAGATAAACTCTGATCTCTACAAGGCTGGTTTCAAAGCTGAAGGAGAAGATAAAAAGGGTAACATGCACCAAATTATTTTAATCACAAAGAGAGTGAGAATACATTCCTTAGGACAGATTATTCTACAACATCAAAATGTTTCTACTTTCAGGTGAATAATATTATTACTACTCAAATTGCTTTCATTAAGCTTTAAAATTTACACCCCTCTGTGAAGAAAAAAAGACACTACCCACCTTTTTCCGAGCACCAGTACAGCCTGAGGTGTCTGAGGAAATAGAGCTGTTTAGAATTAAAACAAACAAACAAACAAACAAAAACCACCACGAAAGGGTTTGAATGATTGCTGGAGATTGCTGGAAATTTAGTATGCAATTTTTATTAGCATTTCAACCCAGCTGTTTCAGGTAAACCATTTAAGTGACCCACGAAACCAGGTGCTTTCATGCCCTCAGCAGGTGGCCACTGACTCATGTGAAGAGAGTAAAATAATCAATTTGTGGGCAAACAATACCAAGGAATCAGCTACTTGTCAGGTGCTGGAGGGTAAACATAAAGAATATGATATTTCTCTCCAAATTTTTATTGGGAAAGAAGGTAACAAAAGCAACAAGGTATATCTATGTTAAAATTGAAAGGAGTTAAAAGAGAAAGCACTGATTTTGGAACTTTTACAGACCTGCGATGACATTCATCTTCCTTAGACGCTCAGAGTGTAAGCAGATATGTGCTATAGTCACCTTGGCTTTTTTTTTTTTATCGTTAGCAAGAGAGAAAAACGCATCTCAGGTGCAGTTCAATTGCTTTTAGGCGTCTGTTCCAGCTGAGAAGAATTGATACACACCTGCTTCCCTCGGCAGCCCGCGGGGCAGTTGAGTGACCTCACCCAGCCAGGAGCCTCTTGACTGCAGACATCCCAAGCAGATCAAATCCCTCCTCGAGTTATGTCAGACATTCTCCAGGTTCTCTTTGGCTAAGGGGGCCGTGTAGCTGCTTCCAGCCAGGCACAGCCTCTCCGCGCTCCTTCCCGGGGGATGGAAACCCCGCCATGGAATAACCACGTTGGCGAGAGCAGAGTTAACGCAGTGCAGCACTCGGGAACTGCCTCGAGGAGCCTTTGAAAGGCACCTGCTGCCCGCTCCGTCAGTGCCAGACCTTTCCATGCTCTGTACTCCAGCAATGTCTGCCCTGGTGTAACGGAGGCTCTGAACACTTTTGCCCAACCCCACGCTCCAGAGCCCGGGGTGAGGGAGGGAGGACACGCGGGAAGGGCTCAGGGAAAACACATTCCTCGGGGAAAGGCCTCGCAGGGCACAACACAGCCGGGCTGAAAGGAGCCAGGTGACCCCGGTTCACGGCGTGCACCGAGCCCGAGACAGCAGAACCCAGCCCCGCGCGTGGAAGTGAAGCGAGCCGCACATCCCAGCGGAGCCTCCCCCGCAGGGCAGGGCCACCTTGGCCCCGCCTCGGGGCGCTGCCCGTGTCCCGTCTGGCCCTGGCAGCGCTGCCCGGAGGCCTTCCGGGCCGGCGGCGCCCCGGAGGCCCGGAGCCGG